>CAEGAE010022379.1:0-15485 GCA_903067095.1 Girardinus metallicus | reverse complement strand
ATAGCAGCCATGATGTAACAGATAAGAATGATCATGAAGGGGAAAACAAAGCCACACAGGAACCTGTTTAAATACAGAGCAAATTTGGTGGTGTTGTCTCCCTCCTTCGTCTCGTTCACCTCCAAAGAACATTTGCTCAAGTTGTTGTTTCCCAGGTTGACTTGGCGGTAGAACAAGTAGGGACTACTGAAGAGGATGGCTGTGATCCAGACACAAACTGTCACCACCCTGGCAGCGTACAGGGTACGCTGTCGCTTTGCAAAGAAGGGCTTCCGCACACTGATCATCCTGTCCAAACTGATCACAGCCAACAGGAAGACGGAGCAGAACATGTTGGCGTATTTAAAGAAGCCGTGAAACCTGCAGAGAAATTCTCCAAAGGGCCAATGGTCAAAGAAGAGTTTCTTGATCAGGGAGAAAACTCTTGTGATGCAAAAGATGAGGTCGGCTATCGCCAGGTTCACCAGCCACACATTGGTAACTTTTTGCTGCATATTAAAACCAGAAAGAGAAATAAAAGGGAGAGAACAGAAGAGAAGGAATAAATCATTAAAAGTGAACCAGAACAGTAAACAAGTATAAACATTAGGCACCATTTTCTGAAAAAAAAAAAAAAAAAAAAAAAACTCTGTATTTGTTTTTCATACAATCCTAAAAGAGACAAAGAAAAAACTAATGAAACTTGTTCAATAGTTTTTATTTATCAGTTAAAAATATCTTGGTTCATCACTCATGTTCGATAAATGATATTCCACATTTTCTGCAGATTTGACTCAGTCAGTCCTGAAATACATTAAGGAACATGATGAAACTGACAAATCTAAATGGATGTTGATGTATTTTACCTTGAGCTTGAATCCTGTAAACCAGATCACCACAGAGTTCCCTGCGATCCCAAATACGACGGTCATTGTAAGGAGGACGGTGTTTATGTTGTCCATGATGGCTTCAATGTCCACATTGCTGTGATTATTCTTACTGCTGGGAAGCAGTGAAGTGTTGGCAAACATGCTGCTGGGAAAGACAGAACACAACATATTCAAATATTTTATCACTTGTGTATTTAAAGAGAATATATATAATTTGGAGTCTTTGTCTTAAAGGCATTTAAAAATTTTCCTTGATGTGCACAAGCTACTTTTCATCCATTTGTTTTAAGGTAGGGTCAATTACAGTGCAACATGAAGACATAGGACACAATGTGTTATTATGCAAAAAAGAGAAAAGTTTTTCAAAGCTGTATTTTAGAAAGCAGGTACTACACAAAATTTTGGAGTTATTTTGAATAACTCCATGTTGGGTTCCAGTCAAAATGAATCACTGTAGTTTTTTGTGATTTCCTGGAACAGTATCTTTTTCCAGGAAGTTCAGGGGGAGTTCCAAATGTGCAAATAATCAGTCAGTCTGCTTTGTGTAAGAGGAAACTTCAAAAAGATTCTATGCAGGTACAAAAATGATAAAATAGACTTCCAGATTGTTACTCAAAGAACCTACTGAAAAATCATCGAAAAAAAGGAAAGGAGAAACATTTTTGTTCTTGTTTTTACCTGCCTGTGACAGTGAGAGCCACACATGCAGCCTCACTCACTCCTGGTCTTAGAAGTATGAAACCTTAGCAGTTAAGTGTCATGTTTTTGTAAGATACTGCATCGACACTGTTTACCTGGCATACGATTCTTATGTTTTATTGCTTGTATTTTACTGTCGTTTACATTGTTCAACCATCAAGTCTTGATACAATTCCCCAAAATTAAATGCACACATAAAAACAAGCATTAAAAAACAGCTTGTAAAAAGTATAAACACCAACAAAGATCAATTTCCGTCCATAGATCAAACTTTTTATGTAAATGTTGATCTTTTGCTTTTAAAAGTGTGAAACTGATATATGTAGTACATAAATCTCTGTATATGGAGACTGTACTCTGAAAGCATAGATTTGTAGATTCCATTATCACGCTTCATCTGTCCCAACAAAAAGCAACAATTTGTTTAAGTTTAGAATGAAGTTAACTATACCTGTGAACCTCTGTTGTAGAAGAATCTCTTGTCTTAAGCCAAAGCAATGGAACTGTGAAATGAACTGCAGCTGAATCTTCTGGTGACTCTGAATCATTCTGGTGAGTTTTCCTCTCAGTGACGAGGAATTTTAAAGAAACCTTTCATGTAGTGACTTGCCTGAAGAAAGGTTCTTACATGTCCCAGTGGTTCTTAAGGGCCAACAAACAAATTAAAGACGCCATAAAGTCATTTTGCCAAAGTCTAGGGAAAGAGTCAAGTAATTATAAGATTCATTCAAGTCTTTTGCACCAAATCTCTAATGTCTAAAATAAGCATTTTCTCATCAATTGGAAGCCACCAAATATAATGCACTGCAGTATGTTAGTAAGTCGAACCTTTCAAACTTTTTTTCCATTTGCCAATTTGAACAAAAACAATATAAAAGTATATTTAATTCAAAATGCAAAAACAGCTACTTTTAGCTACTTTTTATTATTTTGAAAATAGATCAAATTAATCACTAATATTAACTGGGTCAACTGTGGCTCAGTGACAAAGTAGTCCTTCTGCAATTAGAAGAATGTAGAGTCAAATTTTAGCTTCCCCTAAGACTATGTGCCTTAGGGTAAGAGAATTAACTCCAAGTTACCAACCGATGTGCATATCGGTGTGTGTTTTTGAAAGCAAATAGGTGAATGTGGCTCTACTATTAAGTGTTTGAGTTATCAGTATGCCTTTTGTTTATGTATAAGGAATTCTGCAAACAATGTGACAACTAGAAAAACAAATGGCAGCCGTGTCCCCAGTCAGAGGATAGAGTCAGAGTTGGGTAGATGGATGCACTTTATCTGCAGTAATGCAGGTGTCGATTTGGTCTGTCATTTTAAAGAAAAAGCTGAGCCATAAAGAAAAGCTTTTGGTTGACTGGTCAGTATGTGATTGACCTTCATCATGAAAAACAAGTTTCTGAAGTGAGCATTTCAAGGGATTTAACTAAAACAACTAGTGTATTTACAATCATTTCATGCATTGCAATGACATAAAATATAGATTATTGGTCAAAGAATAAATTAAAAGCGGTCATTTAGCAAAAAAATCGTATCTACAATAAGATATGCAGAAAGAAAACAGTTTAAATACTTTATTTTCTATTCATATCATATCATTTGACAATTGAAGAAGTTACAGAAATAAAATGGAGCTTTAACGTTTTACATATTATAATTTCAAACTGCACAATGCACCAGCACGGTTCTGTGGAAAGAACATAAATATGTTCAAGATAAACAGTCTCCTTCATCTCCCAGTGATGTGTAAGTACTCTGCACATTGAATTCTGCACTGTTGCTTTATGAGCTTGTTGCTAGGGATGGATAACCAGATTCATGACTCCAGTTTGGTGTCCATAAGACCACCCCACTTCCAGTACTTATATCTGTCTAGATTGAAATAAATAATAACTGAAATTCTTTAAAGCACAATTTAAAGACCCAAGCTAAAAAAAAATTATTAAAAGTGTGTTTCTTCTCGAAAAGCATCAGACTTTCTGTGCAGTATCAGTTCATCTGTTAGCTGTGACTTCTATAAGAACAGGCAGTCATGACTATTACTGGCTTTCTTGAAATAGTTTCACTTCCCTCTGTTTTTTTTATCTGTATTTCTCCAGACAGAGCAGTTCCACTTTTCACAAACAAAACAACTCAGGCCACATTTGCAGGAAAATTTGAGTTAAATTCTGTAGAACTCCTGGTAAGTATTTTTTTTATTTATCAGTAGGTAGCTTCGACATACAATATGTAAAAAATATCTGACATAATGTACTGATCTAGTTAAGAAGCACATTTTGGACTTTTTTCTACTGCTTACAAAGAAAATATGCTTTTCAAAAAAATATTTGTGGTGGTTTACTTTGCAAAAGGTTATTAAACAGTAACATCACAAGATGTCCCAAAAGTACCATGTGCACAAAGATAACAAATTGTTATGTTAATTCTTTGTAAAAGATAAATGCTCATCATGTCAACTGGTTCACAAAAACAAAACAAAAGAAACCCAGAGAAAACCTGCAGCTTTCAGTGAAATATTGAAACATGTTGACTATTTCCCATGAGTATTATCTGCTCCACCTCTAATTGCATAAATCATCTTCAGGGAGCCAATGCCTTGTGACCAACAGGAGGGACTTAAACTTGAGATCTTTCTGCCACCACAGCAGCACTGTATTTTGATACGCAGCTGTCATCCAGAGAGCGGTCGTTAGACTGAGAGGACTGTCCTTCTACATCGTCAGCCAAAGCTTTCCTGTAAATGCCCATCAGGCTCTGTCTGAACTGGCCCCTCACATCCAGCCCCATGCAGAAGTACAGCAGCGGGTTCACGCAGCTGTTAAAGTAGGCCAAGCCGTTGGCCAAAGGCTGCCAGATTTTCAACACTGCATTCTTTTTATCCACCATCTTCACAAGGAGCAGACAGTGGTAAGGACCCCAGCACAAGAAGAATGCAAAGACCAGCGATGCCAGGATACGCAGGGGGCGTGTCTTTCCTACAAGGCGAGTGCGTCGGATGCCGATAGCAGCCATGATGTAACAGATAAGAATGATCATGAAGGGGAAAACAAAGCCACACAGGAACCTGTTTAAATACAGAGCAAATTTGGTGGTGTTGTCTCCCTCCTTCGACTCCTTCACCTCCAAAGAACATTTGCTCATGTTGTTTTTTCCCAGGTAGACTTGGCGATAGATGAAGTAGGGACTACTGAAGAGGATGGCTGTGATCCAGACACAAACTGCCACCACCCTGGCAGCGTACAGGGTACGCTGTCGCTTTGCAAAGACGGGTCTCCACACACAGAGCATCCTGTCCAAACTGATCACAGCCAACAGGAAGACGGAGCAGAACATGTTGGCGTATTTAAAGAAGCCGTTGAACTTGCAGAGAAATTCTCCAAAGGGCCAATAGTCAAAGAAGAGCTTCTTGGTCAGGGACAAAACTCTTGTGATGGAGAAGATGAGGTCGGCTATCGCCAGGTTCACCAGCCACACATTGGTAACCTTTGGCTGCAATGAAAGTGAATAAAAAAATTAAATGGGTAACAATTCAACTCTTAAATACAAATTTCTTTATTATTGAATATCTTTCATTCAGAAATGCAATCCTTATTTCGCCAGATGGATGGTATTTTATATACCATCCATCTGTTGGAACTGATGGATGGTATATGGTGGTTGGTATATAGTACATATAAGTTAAAACTTTTTTAACTTATATTTCTAATTATTTACAAGCATGCAAGCCTTTCTGAATGTACAGAAAAGTCAAGTCATGTTTATTTGCGCATTTCAACAAGGCAGTTACATAACAGAAACGTCATATATTCACCAATTATGAAACAAGTAATAAACATTACATTATGTCAAATGCTATCATCAAAATCATCAAGCATAAACACATCAAATATGTTGACCCATATTCCACCTACTACTAACCAAAGCCAGCTCGAAGCAGGTGGGTTTCTTTGCCTTGATTTAAATGAACTCAGTGTTTCAACAGTCTTGGAAGTTTGTTGCAGGGAGACGAACATAAGAATATTAAACATCAGAAACTGTGCATCTACCCTGAGTTTGAATCCAGCCACCCAGATCACAAAAGAGTTTCCTGTGATCCCAAACACGACGGTTATTGTGAAGAGGACAATGCTGATGTTTTCCATGATGGCTTCAACATCCACATTTGTGTGGTCATCCTTGGAGGACTTGACAGTCCAGGGAGGTAGAGAGGAGTTGGACATTGTGCAGCTGAAAAATAAACATTATAAGAATACTTAGTTTTCTTTTTAATAGTTGGCATTGAAGCATAGAAAGAGGAATTAGGAATCAAATCAGATTGATTGAGGCATTTGATAAAATACATTTGTCAGACCTAAAAAATTGTTATGAAATATTTACTGGTGTTTAAATGGAAGAAAATTATTTTGTTGAATAAGATTTTTCTGTGAATCAGGCCTGTTTTCTGATTCACAGAAACCAGAGAAAGCAACTCGTGTAGATCTACCAGGTAAAGGGCAGCACTGTGTAAAATATACTGCCATATTTTATTTTCTTCAATAATGTAAATCCATTTTCAGGTCAAAATTCAAGAGATTTATAGAAAACTTTGTTAAACCAGTCCTGGCTTCAAGCACATTTTGAATGTAACAATTGTTTAGTTATATTGGCCATTCATTTGCAATACAATTTCTTTAATTTACAGAAGGCAGTACAGAATGTACAGAAGGAACATGTTGGTCAATCTAACTGAGAATGTTGACCTTATGCAATGGAAGTTAACCTCTATAGACATGCAACTTATCTTAAAACGTGTCACAACTTAGGGTGTGAGTGACCATCAGTCAGCCATCACATGAACTCTGATATTTCATCATCTGACAATGAAATGAGTGTGTACTGTCTGGTGTTAACCCCGGAAAATGTCTGATTAAATAAACAGACAAGTAGGACCATTAAAGGGAACATTTTAAAAATGTCTTTGTCAGTGCTCCAACAAAAGTGTTTGTAGAGATAACAAAGTTGTATTCTTGCTTAATAAATACAGTCCACTCCAATTACATGCAGAAATTAATCGGAAAAAAACTCAGATTTTATCTGTCAGATGAAAAAATATGTTACCATCTGAACAAAGTGCTGGTGAGCGGGTTGGGTTTATGTAGTGTGCAGAAGCAAAACATCTTTACTTAGAAGAGGAAATTAGCATGAAACTGCAATAACCCTACAGTTTCCTTTAGCCTCAGATAAGAAAACATTCTAGATACAAAGCACTTAATGGGGTCATGAGCAGACAGGATTCACATGCTATGTAACTTCATTATGTCATGTTATAGAAAAGGACAGATTATATTAGTCTTCATAGATAATTGCTCTCCTTTATGGGAAGAGAATGAAAATAAGTTAGTAAACATTGATAAAAAAGGAAAGAAGTAAAAAAATTATTCTAATAGTAGCTGTAAAGCAAATGTACATCAAACAATGTTTTAAATACTGAGAACCGTAAGAGATAACATAGAAGTACACAAAAAAACATCACTTATACTTAAACTTAATATTAATTTAAGAAAAATCCAGGATGGATTCAGCAGTTGCAGAACCATATGTGGTTCTTCAGCGTGATGGCAAGCATGATCCTACATCAATGCTGTATTCAGCACTGGGGCATTTCCATAGAGGCTTTTCTGGCCACTTTATCACTATATCTGCTGTGTCATATACATTTGTATATGTATCCTAACTGTCTCTGAATTTTCCCTAAAGATTTGTGGAGTTTCTGCACCTATGCCGCCATTTTCAAGAGGAAAAAATATCATTGGAAATATCAATGGAAACTCAGCACTGCCAGCCAGCTATTTTGCTCAATACATTTATTCTGGTATAATGGTTTGTAAAGCCATCTCAGGAAGTAAAGCCAGAAAACAGCCACAAAAACCGAAAATCTAAGAAAAATGTTTTCACTGTGTCTGACCTGATTCATCAGTCTAAAACCACTGTCTGTTCTATTTTAATATAATCTTATAAGATTATAAGATAAAGCTGCTGTTCATGCTTTTTTGCATTTTAGCTATCCCAAGTCACCAAACTTTCACAACACCTCTCTATCTCCGTTTCCATTCACTTTACAGCAATGCAAACCTTTGTATGCTAAGATGATAAAATGTAAAAAATGGCATCATGTAAATCCATTAAATGGAACAGAAATAAAACAGCAGACATATATATATTTGAATACAGAAGAGATAATAATGATTATAATAAGAGTATAACCCAAATGACATGGTCATGTTTTGTTTCAGCTGACAGAGCCGATCATCATCAGACATGCGTTTTTTCTTAGAACAGTTTCAATGAAACGTGGGGATGTTTGAGAGCTTCAGGGTCGTAAACAGACATTTGTTTTGATGTTGAACCTGATAAGAAAGCTGCAGAAGCTTAACAGGAAGCTTAGAAGATCTGGAACACATATTAGAAAGATTAGTTGTCATGCAATGAGAACTTTACACTGCACCAATACATCAAGTGTCAAAGCAAAGCTTTGGCACCCTTTCTTGAAATGAATCACTCAAAGGTCATCAACTCTCTTCATAGTATGTCATTCAAGTTAATCTCATTCATCATTGCTAAAATTCGGTAATATACTATTCTCCTCCTCCGTTTCCCAGGCAACCTCTAACTGTAGAGGACTGTGCTCAACAGTCTGGATAGCAAATTTGCTGCACTACGTCCTTGAGATCTTAGCATCTTCTCTTGTCCACAGCACCACCATTTTGTCCTTACTAATGTTTTGCACTTTTGTACTCATCAACCTTCCAAATGTCTTCTTCTGTTTTTCATTTCATTCATTCATCAGGTATTCAGCATACTCTTTTAATATTCTAAAAGTACATGGTCACTAATTTGTTAGTTACTATCCATCTCTATTCTTAGCCACGTTAACTTACTGCACATAATTTCTGTCTTGCTCTATCTGTTTAACCAAATTGTAAGTCTCTTGGACTTGTGTTTCGGGTCTTTCTGCAGAATGCTGTGGTAGCCATTTTGGTTCAGGGTGCCTCTGTACAAGTCACCTACTCTGGATCAAGTAAAAGAGCCCCAAAACATCACACTTTCTTCTCCATGCTTGACAGATGAGGCCACACACAATGGAGCCATCCATTCATTGATTCAATGGTGTACAGATATATTGTGTAATTAATAGAATATTTCTGATTTTGATGCATCACTTCATTATACCTTCTTCCCATCTGCAGGGAGTCTGGTAGCAGTGTTTCATGAACCAGACAAGCCTCTTTGTTTTATTCTGACTTTTTGGCAATAGCTTTCTTGTTGGAACTTGTCCCGTAAAACCTGCAGCTCCAAGTCTTCTCTTCCCAGCTGAAACTGAAACTTTATGAGCACAACTAGTATAGTCTATGCTTATGGCTGTTGATCTGTGAACCACATATCACAAAAGCTATTAACTCTCAGAAACTTGTCCTCTGACTGAGTTGTGGCTTTGGTTCTGCTAGATTTCTTCCTGTCACAGTTTGCTCAAGTTTTTCAGTAACTTTTGATGGTGAAGTAAATTGTCTTCACTGACATCTTGAGCTTCTTCAAAATTTTCTCTTTAGGAAAGACATACATTTGTAGGTGTTACAATGGTCTGCCCTCTTAACAAAAATGCCTTTTTTGTAGCAACACTCTACTTTCAGTAGAATACTTTTCTAAAGGAAATGGCACCACAGTGTGTTCTGACATTGATTTTATGAACACAAAAGGTTGTAAATAGTCCAGAAAATTTCAAACACCTGTTGGAATTAGTAGCACCAACTTTCAAGGCTTTATCAGCCGTGCATTGGTTCAGAACAGCTTTAAATTGTTAAACCATTTTGTTTTAATTGAAAAAGATCTTGTTTTTTTAATTCTGAAATGTACATTATCAGTCTGGGCTAACCTAACCTTATTTTAAACCTCTGGCAGTTCACTACTATTGTGCCATTTCAAGCTATTCACTGGACTTGAAGGACTTACATTGCAATAAGAAAACTGGAAAAATCAGGGTCTTCTAAAACAAAAATTACATACAGAAATAAATAGAATTGAAATCAGTTGCCCCATTATCAATGATCACTATGACTGTAGCGGTGAAACAAAGAAATGATCTCATCCTAAAAATGACTTCCTGCTTCTTTGACACGAGCAAACCTCAAAGTTGGTTCTAACCAGTTGTGGTCTGTCGCAGCAAATGTTTCCTCCAAATGTACAAATGTACTTTAAACTATGTTAAATTTTGAAACTTGATACATTCACATTAGGAAATGCACTTTATTTAATCAAAAGACCTAAACCAGACTCTTCTACAAAGATCTGGCACACAAGTGTCACAGACAAAGTTTAAGAACTGTTGTTTGGTTAAATAGTTTATAGAAAAAGTCTGTGAGGCAAATCTAGTTAAAGAGTTCAGTGCAAAACCAATTAGTGGCAGTGATGATCTAGAAAAGACAATTCATGTTACATTAAGGAAGATGCAGATGTTCGTTTCATGGAAATTTGTGCTACTTAGAAATTAGAATCATTTAACTTTAATGGTTCTTTTACACATCAGTTTATTTTGATAAATGCACCAATGAGCTGTTGCTCTATGGATCCGTCTAACCAGTGTTTTCCAAACGTTTATTTCCATTTTTCCTGTTTTTTTACTACATCCTCTAACTTTGGACAAAGTAGAACTGACTTCCTAGAGTTTCTACAAGCTACTACACAGCCACCCTCATAATGACTATAACCAAATTACTTCAAAAGAAACAAGTCTACTAGCTTTTAAGAAATATATTTGTATCATTGCAAAGTTGATGAGTTAGTTTGAGTTTTGACTTGTTGACTTGTTTTATATAATTCTCCCAAGTGCTTTTGCTCCTCCAAGCGAAGCACAAACACATAAATAAAAACCAAGAACCACTTCTGTACACTGAATCATGGGAAAACTCTAAAAGGATCAGCTCAGCAAAAAAATATCAAGAATACTCAAAAGTGTTGTAGTATCATCAAGCAGAAATGATAATCTCACAATATATACGTAAAAGAAATGGAAAAAAAAACATTTTGATGTTGAACCTGATAAGGTTCAACATAAAAAAAAACTCTTACCTGCAGATTTTAAACAGCTGTGACTGCTGTGTCAACTGCTTCAGAGGCAAATACAGGCAGAAATGAAACCCATGTATGGGATCCTCAACGTCACTGTTCCTTTAAGTGGTTTTATTGCTAAAAACATCTTGTTTGTCTGTCTCTTTCTCTCTCTCTCTCTGTCTCTCTGCCTTCCTCTCTCTCTCTCTGTCTCTCTCTAATTCAAACAGATGAGGAGTCACTTCTCTGTCATTTATCACATCTGCCACTTCACCTTTCCGACTGCTTCTCTTTTCCTTGCACATCTCACTCTGAACTAAATGTTCTTTTCACAAATATGATTAAATTAAATTAAATAGACGTTAGAGTTCTTAACAGCTGTTTCCAAATCAAAAGCCAAGTGTTGTTTTAGCAGAGTTCATTTTTCAATGTTTCAATTAAACCCTCAAAACAGAATCTTGACTGTTTTGATGTTTGTTCACAAATGTGTCTCATTTAATGTCCTTTTTTCTTTGTAAATTAGGTTTCTGTCATATGAGAAATGCAATACTGTAAAGATAAGAACAGTTGTAAAAAACTGACCTTAGCAGACACATTGTTCAAACTGTGGTCATGTGTGGATTTAATAACCTCCTTAGGAAAGAAGAGAACAGGTAAGGAAAGGAGAGACATAAACTGAGGAAGAAGAGAACACTATGAACACTAATAAAATATTTCCTCGTAAATATATATATATATATATATATATATATATATATATATAGAGCAAAGACAAAACATCGTATCTGGAAATGATGAAAACTTAATACTGTAGAGTGACCTACAAAATAGTTTAAACATGACAAACAGTGGTATAACTAGATAAAGCAGTGCTACAGAACAAGTCTCACACAAGGTTAGCAGATTTTTAAATAAAACAGCAAAGATTTCCACATCATGGCAGCTCTGTAATTCCCCTTTCGACCAGCAGAGAGCAGCAAAGCTTTTATTTTATTTATTTTCCAACATGGTTAATGAAAAAGAAAATCCAAAATTTTACTTTAAAAAATAACTCTCTTCAAATGTTCCTTTATTACCATCATATATAAAAGTGTTTTGTTATGTATCTTCCCTGTATTTTTATTTTTTATCTGGTTCCTATTAATGTTGAAACTGCAGCTACTTCCGTATTGCTGCTTCCTACTTGGGTCATTGCAACAGGGGATCATGAACTCATGACAAATGTTGCAGTAGGTCATGGCACAAAGCAATTAAACAACATTAAAGTCTCTATTGCTGTTTTTGGTAAAAACGGACATCTCTGGCTATTAAAAACATTGTGTAAAGGAAGTAAAGAACTAAATTGAGAAAGAAGGTAGACTTCTGATAAAATTCATTCATTAAGTGTGGTAAACCATTTACATATTAAAAGATGATGACAGAGTCTTTTCTAGAACACTCTCACTGAGCTAAAATGACAACTGGAAAGGATGGATGAAACTCCAAAGTGAGTCTGAGTTGCAGAATTGTGGGTATAATAGAATTATTTCATGCATAACCGTTAAAAAGAAAGAAATAATGGTAAAATGACATAAAATAGTGTTACAGAATAATTGTCTTGCAGGCTTATCAGACTTCCAAAGGACAGCAGAAATGTTCACTGAAGGGCAGATATGTGGTTCAACTTTCAACCAGTAGGGTGCAGCGAAGTTAATTTTTATTTTGTTTTGTTTCCAATGAGAAGAAAAAACAGCACTCTTCAAATAACCCTCTTTCAGCATCAAGTCAACATTTTTCATTATTTATTCTTAATTTTTCATGTTGTTACTGAGAAATACTGGAACTGTTTAGCTGCTTCTTTATTTGCTGCTTCCTCACGGCTCTTGGGTCATGAACTCAGAATGTAGCAGTAGCTCATCGCGTGAATCATCCTGCAAGCAGAAGCATTGCAGCATCACAAGTCACTATGTCTGGATATCCCCATTTTACGAGCTTAGTGTCATCTTTTAGTCTTAAAATGATATTTTTATTTGAAGCATTTGGAACTTCTGTGTATTTGTTTTGTCAAGGACTTAATTTTAACTCAAGAGCTTGTTTATTTTATGTGGTCATAAATTACACCTGTACACACATTAACTTGTAAAATTGAATTAATGTACGATGCAATAAACTGATTACTGCTAACATTTACATGCTGCTTAACACAGCCAATTTATATCCTGTCATTGTCATATAAAATATTTATTGTAGCTGTGGAAGCACTGCATAATTTATTGAAATGTCTTTGTCCATGGAACTATGACCGTTCTACATGCAGCAATATAAATGAAATGCATAAAATGGCGTTTTGGAATGTGGGGCTTCTGCTTAGGTAAAATCCAACCCAGGGACTTAGAAATACTGGATAGTCCATCAATTCAAGGCTAAAATTAAAAAATTAATTCTGAAATAAAGAATGAATGGTTTAGAAAGAGCGAAGCTTTTAAAAAACTGATTTGTTAATATAGAACCGAGAGTTCTGGTTAATTGAAACAAAAGCATGGATACCAAACTCCAAGTCATTTTTGATATTTTTAAATTATTAAAATAATTTCCAATCAGCTGTTTAAAATAACACTGAGAAACATGCAGGCTTATGATGGCGCTCTAGTGAACAGAGATGCTCATTGCACTGAGATGTTGCTTGGTTACAGGATCGTTATCAGTGGAAATGGAAGATAAACACCAATCCTCATCAATCAATGTTCGTCACAGTTCTAGGTGTTTAAATCTTTTTGATTTTTGTTTTAGATGTTAGTGACATGTTATTTTTTGTAATCACTTCCTGGCCTGTAACATTAAAGTCTGCCTTATCTGAAGGACATGAACACTGCTAAACAAGAGAAGAACACAACAATTAAACTGAAAGAAAAAATGCCTGGAAATGTTCCACCAAACGTCAGAAGGTAACTCATGGATATGTTTTCCATGGAAAACAGGAAAAAAATAAAACAACACACAAGAGAAACCAGATTACCAAAATAAAAGAGGAACTGCAACTCGTCTAGGAATCGAAAACTCTAAGGTCAGTTTCCATTTTTATTCCTGAAGGTGGGGTCTCCGTGTGCAGGTGAGGTGTTCTGAATCAGGTTACTGTGGGACTGACCACCAGTCAGAGCTCTGAGAAGAGGGAGGAGCTCACGGCAGCCTGGGAATTCTGGCTCTTTTTAGAGAACAGGGCTCTTTTGGCTCGGATCACTAAAAAGAGTTGGCTCTTTCGGCTCCAAAGCGGCTCATGAATGAGATCAGCTCATACTTGCAAGTAACTATACTCAACAGCGCTTCTTCTGGGTCAGCGTAAAGTGAAATGTGCATTTTGAGTTTTAAAATAACATATGAGTTTGTCATTTGGCTTTTGATGGTTACATTTACAGATTTACCTGCGGAAAATTGATGGAACAGGAGCTTTTAATTCATTTTGTCTGAAACTTGTTTGTATTGAACCAGCAATCAGAAAACATGCTTCTGTTACGTGGCAGTTTACTGCTCTAATGTAAAGGGTTTTAAATGTTAGCTATCTATCGGTACTACTGTAGGGACGTCTGACAAGGTAGCACAGGTTTTCAGAACACCGGGAAGGAGACAGGGAACCTCATAGAACCACGTCGAGAAAAATCACGTGTCATGACGGGATGTTTCTCAGGAAGTTAGTCTTTTAACAACTGGATGCTCTACTCACGTTTTACTGATTAAGTTCATTCAGCAAACATTAAATGCAGAAATAGCTTCCTCTTCCTTTAGCTTCCTTGCTCTCTCCTGATGAAATGAAAGTTTATTAACAGAAAGGCACAATAGAGTGTAACTGACAAGAAGCAACATGTTTCCACATGCCACTGAAGTTTGGGAATTAGTTTCTTTTTGTTCCGTTTTGTTGCACAGGCAGAATCATTTCTTTAAGTTACAGGCCCTTAAGCAACTAAACCTGTCATAGCTTGGTGTTGGTGAAGGTTGTACACCACCTGAGAACATGGGTGACTACAGGTACTTACACTGTACAACATGCCATTGTTTTCAGTCCAGTACTGATGAATATTCTATGTAAAGGTGGATTGTGCTAATTTCACAGAGACAAAAAAGCTGCAGACAAATTAAAGCTTAATTCATTAAGTTTACTTTGAAAACACAAAACAAAAACAATATAGACAGAAAAAGAAAGAAAAAAAACTTTTTTTAGACAACCATTTTGAATTTGCTGTAAAGATCCTAACTTAACTAATTGCTAATGAGACTTTTGTTTAATAAGTAAAGTAAAATGATTAAAGCTGGGGAGTGAAACAAGACACTGAAAAGAGTGTCAACACTTGACATCTTTTTTATATGGCATAAGACTCTTTCTGAAATATTGCTCTATTATTGCTGTTTTTACTAAGTGTTAACTTGATTATGGAGGAAAGAAACAGTCCAGGACAGCTTCATTTTACTACAATGAAAATGATCGTCTGATGTGACATCTGTCTTTTAAGACGCAGAACAAAGCTAAAGGATCAATGACAAATGAGAACACTGTCTGAAAATTAAAAGTTTTCATGCCTGCCAAGTGATGTCCTGGGAATAATCAGGTCCATCTCATGATTCATAGCTTGTAGAGCCACCCCTCAACGATGCTATGTAGCAGTGGTTTTGGGCGTGACTTTATCAGTATTTTGACCTATTCTTCTTCTGTTGCATATGTTCAGAACAAATTAGATCTACAGATGGTGAGACTCTGACCAAACATGTCTTCTGTTGTGTGTCCAAAAGAAACATTGTTTCATAAAACTTGTGGTTCATCCAGACACAACTTTGTAAGCTGAATTAATATTCCTTTTTTTGATATAT
>CAEGAE010022370.1:0-15017 GCA_903067095.1 Girardinus metallicus | reverse complement strand
TGGTGCCTATCTCCAGCTACGTTCCGGGTGAGAGGCGGGGTACACCCTGGACAGGTCACCAGTCTGTCGCAGGGCAAATAGTCTCATTTTGATGTTGACATCTCAAATGCTAAACATGTTTATGGTTTTTCTTTGCATTACAGATACCAAACACAGTTTAGACCCACGTACAAGATTGCCTTCAAAACAGTTACTCAGTTAGAGTGGAAATGCTGTCCTGAGTACAGAGGTCCCAACTGTAAGGATTTAAAGCCACCCACAGATCGGCAAACAGTGCAGGGAGCATCGTCTTACCTCCAACCAAATCCTGGATACTCACCCAGACACACACAGAGTAAGAAATTTATTTTCTGTTCCACCTTGAAAAAGAAAACTCAAGAAATGTGTTTATTTATTGATAATTTTATAGAGAACATAGGCAATGATGCACTTTTTGATTGATTATATTTTTATAACATGTCGGATGATTATAGGGGCTGAGAGGAGGGAGACTCCACATTATGAGACTCAACATGGCGTCACGGATAAGGTGCGCTTTCTCGAACGTGAAGTTCAGCGTCTGTCCCAGATGGTCTTGGATCTTCAAGCCACTCTAACAGGATTAGCCACCAACCTTCGCACAGACCTTCAGGACGACACAAAAAAGATGCTGGAGACACTCCTGAACAACATGCGTCCTCCGGAAACTAGCAGCAATGCAGAGGAAACTCCAGTGGTGATAGACGGGCATCAGGCGACCAGGGGAGGGATTGGTGGAGAGAAAGCCCTTGAGAAAATTGAAGCTCGCTTAGATGATATTGACAATGCTCTGCGAAACAAGGATGAAGCTTTGGAAGATCTAAGAGGAATCACATTAAGTCATGAGGGGCAGATACGTGTCTTAATGGATGCCTCTCAGTCTCAGACTCCAGCCATAGCTGATTTTGAAGGCATACAAACCTATGTTGATGGAAAAATTGAAAAACTGAAGAAGGAGCTGGATGAGAATGTGGAGGAACAAATGGTCAAGTTACAGAACCTTTCTGATGACAAGATCTCGGCGGTGCAAAAGACTTGTGAAGATGGCCACAACCAAGTTGGTGTCAAGTTGAGCAAGCTTTTGGAGAGCAAAGAGGCTGACCTGAGAAAAGAGATCCGAACAATACGTTTGAACATGGCTGCCTCAGATGGACCTGTGCAGACTTCAAGACAGACAGAACCATCTGAACACAAGGACTACAATGACCATAAAGACATATGGCGCGAAATTGATCGCATAGCAGAGGCTCATCGAATCCTTAACGTTCGTTTTGACAACGAACTAGGTCACTTATCTTCCCTTCAGGAAATTGGTGATTTAGGTGTACTAATTCAAGAACTGGAGGCACGTGTGAATATTACTGAACAAAATGCAGAAACTCATTGTTTCTACATTGAAGATAAGCTAACACGGATAATTGCAGATGAAGTGGAAGCACTCCGGCAATTGCTGGATCAGCGCCTGATCACAGCTGAGGACCAGTTCACAAACATCCTGGTGGAAATGAGCAACAACTCCTTCCCAAGAGTGTCTGGCGACTCGACGGGTGCTCTCGAGACAGAGGTCAACAATAACAAACTCCTTCTGAAGGGGTTGAATCAGAAAGTTAAGGCTGTTGAAGACTTGTGCTCTGCTGGATGTTCAGGCTCTAAAATTACAACTGATCAAGGAAGAATTGCATTCATGCCCGGCCGTATAGAAAACATTGTGTCGGACCTGAATAATTACAGGAATGACTTGGATGTTCTTCACACAGATGTAAGTTCTAACACAGAGAAGCTCAAACAACTGGAGAACCTTTTTAAAAGTCAGCCAGTTGGAAATGAGAGACAAGTAAAGACCACGGAGGATTTCCAAAAGGGACTGATAAATCTCCAGGATAATGTTCTTGCTTTGGCTGGTGCAGTTACTGGGTTAACTGACTCCATGAGTAAATCCAAGCAGGATATCCAACATATAAGCTCAACGTGCTGTAATGCAGAAGTAACTGGCCGTGGAATGCCATTGCAGCCCAACTTAGCTTCTGCTGATAGCACCAGCCGTCAGATACAAGAGCTGAAGAACAGACTTGATACACTTAACACACAGGTATCTTCTGAACTGAACAATTGTAGGCAAAATACTGATGGGATCTCAGCTATAGGTGGACGTGTAAGCCGGCTCGAAAATATTTGTGGAAGGTTGGATGGAGTTTCTGTTAACATCAGAGAATTAAAAAATGGACTGGAGCAACATGTTGGGGGCCTGCAGAACTGTGTCCAAAGGATGAACGTAACTTGTGGAAATCACGGAGCAGAAATCACCTCGCTGTCGAATTCCTTGCGGAAGCTCCAGGCACAGGTGTTCATGATAACTAAACATGTTTTGAAGGATGTTGCTGCTACAGAGCCAGGTAAGAAGTCTTTTTGATAGCATCACTGGTATTATTTAGAATTTTTGTTATAGGAATTCTGACAAAAAAGTTCAATATATCAATTTTAGTGCCAATCAAAATTATCTTTGTGAAAGTTTAGTAAGGTGGTATGATTTATTGATATTATGTCAATGAGCTATGCATAGTTGGTTGATTGATTGGTATATATTTTGAAATACTGTTAAATGTCAATGTATCTCTACATATGGGTTGGGTCGCACAGTGGAACAGTTGTATTGGTAATACTGTTGCCTGATGTCTTTTTGTATGAAGTTTGCATGTTCAGCATACAAAACAGATGACTGTTAGGTTAGATCAATGTGCAAGTGTTTGTGCATGTATGGTTATTTGTGGTGTGTGTCGGTGTATTGTCCTTTGATGGTGACCTCTCAAGGTATACCATGCCTCTGAGCACTATATCCAGTCACTTCAGATAGTGGTTTTTGCAATCCTACAAGGACAATCAGTATGAACAATGAATGGGTGATTTTGGTGTTACAACTAGGGCCAACCATAGACCTAAGACAGTGAATACTTTAACTAAATACAGTGGACTCCTGGTATTTGTGGGTAACTGTGGTCCATGCTTATCATACTGAGCCATTTTATAGCACAATCGAGCAACTATGTTTCCTTCAGTTGATAAAAAAGTGCTATGTATGTCAAACATGACTTAAAACAAATTGGACTTCTTAATTTGATGCCTTATAATTGAGAGTCTTTCTTGGATTACAACATCCAACATTATTGCAATACTGAGCCTTGGTAGTTCATGATAGTTGTCCGTGAACATCCCAATAAATCTTTGCTTATCTGAGCACTTGGTTTGGAGGGATTCAAGAATATTGATTCCAAACACACCATCAAAACCAGATTTGGAATGAATAAAGCAGACTAATAGTACTCTTTATCTAATCTTTATCTAATAGTGGCTCTGACCTTTACCCCGTTGGACATTCATGAACTATGCTTTAAAGCAGTGTTTTTTAATCTTGGTTCTCCAGGCATACTGCCCTGCATGTTTTAGGCATTTCCCTGCTTCAACACATGTGATTTCAAGTGATGGCTGATTAGCAGGCTTTTGCTGATTTGCAGTCATCTGAATAGGGTGTGTTGAAGCAGGGAAACATCTAAAACCCATAGGTCAGTGTGCCTTGAGTACCAGGGTTGAAAAACTCTGCTTTAAAGGTTTGTCCCTGCAAACATACCAACCACTTTAAATAAGCTCTGCCAGTTCTGATAAGAACAGCGGACAAATATGTAGTCAAAACTAGGCCATGTGGTTTCTCTGTAACTTCCCAAGCAACATTTATCCAAGTATTAGTGGAGATATGTGTAAATATTTGAGTCTATATAATTTGGACTCTTTGTAGATTTGATAAATTCCAGAATAAATTCAAACTTTGAACTCTTAAATAAACAAAAGGCTTTTTCAGATAAGTTTTTTTTTTAAAAAGCATGCTGTTAATTATGAAGACAGATTTACATTATTTTTATAGTACTAACATAGAGAAAGAAGATTTAACTTGTTGGCACCATAGAGCTATACAAGCTATGCGTAGCCAACAAGATGCTTTCTGGATATAAAGAGGGACATTTTATGCAAAATGCATACCAGAACTTTTACAATATAATCATTAAGGAACTAAATGACAGTTGTGTCTGTGTAAAATGGCCTTACTAAAATAGTTAAAATGATCAAAACCTGTGTATTTATCTGCTACTTTCAGGAAAAAATATTACACGTGGTATGTTTGCCTCATTAGCCAGTTGATATTATATGATATGATGACAGTAATTGGCTGGAGATTATGGCCCATTTTTGTCTCTTGAACAAACATTAACAGTCAAGTGCACAGTAAACACCCTCATTAGTGCAGTCAAGCCAGAAATAAATCCAATAAAATTAACCGTTTTATCTAGAATAGCCATCTTTTTCAGCTTCCTCTTTTACATCCAGCATTTAGATTTATTAAGTGTGATTAACATCTGTGTAAGCGCAAATCTTTACTCAAGATAATCCTCCATGTAATGCATTCTGTTTTGCTTGGTTTAAATGCAGCACTGGAGAAGGAAATGATCAGATCTTGTGAATGGCTGCAGGGTATTTCCCATAGTGGGAGGGCGTGAGTTCATTGGGCCTCCTGTGTTCGCCTTGACTGTGTTATTCAATATGTCTTGACAGCATAAAGGAGAGACCAGACTTCCTGTGACTTGTGTTGGGTTGAATTCATTCGTTTCATTATAGGAAAAAGGTAGATGAATAGAAGGATGTAGTTTTCACTACTATTGATTTTTCCAGTCTAAGTACACAAGCAGACTGCTCTATCCTCTCTATCTCTTCAATGAAAAGTTGGGAATAGTTGGTAGGGTTTCTTTTTTTCACCATGATAAAGCTTTTTTTACTCATACCACAGTACTTTACTTAACCTCAGTTCCGATTCTTTCAGTCCATACAAACACACATTAAACCTCCCTTCCTGCTCTTTTTCTCCTAACACATTCCCACATACCAACCTCCAGAGATTCTCGTAGGGTGATCTCAGTCTGATGCGTGGAATCTGGTCCTCATTAATAGCCCTGACTCACTCACTGCTGAAGTCAGTAAGAGAATGAGGAGAAGCAGGGCTCCACGCCCAGGACCAGATGCTTGAACTACCCTGAGATGTGATGTCACAACTGGGGCCCCTATCATCGGTGCCTCCCTTTATTACACCATCAGTCAAATCAGTAACTTGACGGTGAGCTGAGGAAAAGAAGTGTGGCAGATGGATGGATGTTTGTAGTGTAAAGGTAGCATTAATGAGGTTTATATTCCTTTCCAGTTTTTGCCAGCTACAGATGGCTGCTAAAACTGATTTGATTTCGTAACCTCTGCAGCTTTCTGAGATATTTGATCCAAACTCCACACTTCATCTGATTAGCTGTGAGATGTCAAACAAGATCAGCTCCTAGGTCATATTCTTAAGTAAGAGTGGTAAACGTACTCACACATAAATTCACTTAAAACCACAACACAACTAATACTAAGTGGTATATGTCCACCGCTAATGCCTTTATGTGCATATAGTCAACACATACCAAAGTTATATTGGAAGCACCCATTTAATCCTCATGATGATGTCAATCCACCTAAAACCACAACACAACTAAGTGACATATGTCCACCATTAATCCCTGCATGTGCATATTCAACAAGTCATATTGAAAACACAGCTGTCAAGTTGTTAAGCTGATAACTGGAAGCTTTCTACCAGAGCACATAGTCAACTAATTTACCAACTAATATCGACTTGTTTTACTTCCAGTGCTCATTTGTAAAAGTAGAATATTATATTATGCACAATAAATAAACTTTAACAGGTGATCAATCTATATTTTATCTTTAGTAAATAAGATAATGCTATTCAAAACATCTAAAATCAGCATGTTACATTTGGTCAACAGTTGGAATAATTGGCTGTTCTTTTAAATGTTTTTGTTTTAACTTTTATGTTAATACTATGTTACAGTGGCATTTTAATCAAACACTAAAATCATACATTAGTATGATAAATCATACATTATATACATTATAATGCATTAGTAATATTGTTCTTTGGGCAGCATCCTGAACTTTGAAAAAGTGAAAAATATTTTCACCTTCTGAACTTGTTTACCATGCCTTGGGCAATTCTGGAGTAACAGGCCAAAACATATTAGCTATGTTGATACCTAACCTCTGGCACTATTTCTTAACATACCCAAGAAAATAAAACTTACACAAGTCCTTTGAGTGTAATTATCTGTTTCTTGCTTGAAAAACAGTGCAATGCAATGTGTGGTTCAAAACTTAGTGGTTTCCTCGAGCTTGGAAAGGACAAAGTTTGAACAGAGATAAAATATCCACAAAATCTCCCAGCTCTTAGGGTGTGGTGTTGGTTTCCTCTCAGTATTTGAGCTCATATTCTCCACGCGGTCATATGAAGACCTCGAGGAGGCTTAGAACAGTTGAAGCGTTGTAATACATAGCTAAAAGATTAACGAGAATAGCCTTGCTCCGTCACAGTGTGACTGCTGGATGGAATTCTGTGACTTAAGTTGCAAAATGTTGGCACTGCTGCAGCTGCAGCTGTTTAATTCTGCCCTGACAACTTGAGTCTTTTACTGTTTTCCTCTTTCTTGAGGTTTACCAAAAGGGGCTCTTTCTGTATTTACAGTGCTTTGGAAAAGTATCCACATCCTTTAAATGGTACAGCATTTTGTTACTTTACAGCCACTAAAATCAAGAGGGCTGAGATTTTAGGAAATTGGAAGATCGGTACTTGGGATTTTATGTGATAGGCTTACTCACAGTAGAGCCTAATTCTTAATTGTGCACACAAAGAAAAAATTATAAATTATTGATTTTTAAGAAATCAGAAAAAAAATCATAGAGTGCAATTATCTGTTTCACTCAATAATTTGTTCTCTTTTTGTTCCAATTACATCTGATGTTGCTTTTATCATTATTGTACATCCAGAGATTCTTTGGCCATTCTTTGTAAAATAACAAGATCTCATTTACATTAGAGAGCATTTGTGAATATTATATCAAAGCAGATATCAACAGAATTTTATTTAGAGATGTTAGAGTAAATGGAGTTGAACATACCAAATTTCAAAACTGTAAAAAAAAATAGTTAAAATCGTTTTTCATCCACTGAACAAATAGCTTCTTGATATTGATGTATCACATAAAATAAAAAGTTTTTGGTAGTAACATATTTGCAAGGCACAGTAAATATTTAAACATTGAAGGTATTCTGAAGTAATCTGAGACATTTCACTGTGCAATCTATTAAAGCATGTTTTATGCATTTTAGTCAGTTTCTCTAGTTTTACAAAGTGACGAATCAACCTTTTTGTACTTGTTTGATCCTCAGTCAGCTTTTTTTAAAGCTCTTATCTCTTTCTTTGGGTCTCTCTTTACTGTCTCACCACATTCTGTCTGAACTCTTTTTCTTTTCAATTTGTCCTTCCAGCAGTGCTAGAGGACTTCTCTTTCTCCTCTCCCTCCACTTTGTGCTGTAAGAGTATATTGACAAAGGACAGAGGAGGCCATCAGTAACCCCAAAAACAAAAACAGGGATAAAATAAAGGCTTTGATTTCATGGATCAATGCTTAGCAATTGATCACTCTTGCTTTTTATTGGACAGACAGGCAAAAAGATTATGTGTCTGCTGTGATGAGGAAGTACAAGAAGCGCAAGTCATAAAAGGCTCTTTGAAGTCAAAGGCTGTCTGTTGGGAAAGAATGGAAAATTGTATTTGACAACCCCCCTGTGACACACACACAGATACACACATGTCCTGTATATATTTAGGTACTACCAGCATTTTGAGGAGCTCTTTGACAGTAAGTGTTTCCCTGGTGAGGTATCTAAAGCTGGGAGCTGAGGTGTTTCCATTTCTGACCCAGGAGCCCATCTGGAAGTCTTCAGAGGAGAAACGCACACACCGTAGGAGACAGTGCACAATTAAAGCTTGCCGTCATTAGTGACATTGCTGGAAAACAAGGGGTGGAGGATGAAATTATGTCCATGTGCACAGCGAGAAATTAGAATAAGAAATAGAAACACGCATTTCAGACTGTGTGATGCCTCATTGTATTTCTGTAAGCACCACACCCTGCTCTATGGCCAGACCCTCGAGATCGTTTTCCATTGCGTGATCAGTCTATCTAATGCAATAGTCCTTGTTGCTTTTACGCATTGCTGCACACTCACAAGCTGCCACCTAATTCTGAGGAGGCGCAAGTGACGAAACCATCCATCTCCCTCCTGCCCTGTCTCGCCCCTGAATGTTAACATCTGGTTCTGTGGATGCTTTTCGATGTATTTGAAACTGTTGAGCCTCTCTCTCCATGTGAGTTTTTTTTCTCTTTTTTTTTTCTAACTCTGCGGTTGCCCCCTCAACGAGAAAAAAAACAGACTGAGAGCTCATGGGAAATATGCACTCTGGCAGTCAGTATTCTGAAGGAGGCATGGGGAGGAAATGAGGAAGAGATTTCTGATTATCTCAGAGCAACATGATTGTTGAGCTTAATTTATTTCTGATTATACATGTGGCTTCTGAGTAGTTTGTGGTAACATTTGAGGGAAGAGGGGAGAATTTATTGGCAGTTGATGATTTTTCATTTGGTAATAAAAGAGAACCTGGCAGGCTGCAATATAACATAGTTTTAGATACTCTACGATTGATCTCTGGCTGAATTTACAATGAAATTACTTGTTACCGTTTGATTTATTTGAACATTTCTGAAAGAGGAAGGGAAAAATCTACATAATTTGATACAAATATTTATTTAGTGAGATGATGCTTTAGCCATACGGTTCCAAAATGCCAAATATCTAAAATAATATGAAAAAGATTTCTTTGTCTATAGCCTCAAAATCTATAACAACTTAAGTGAAAAGTCTTATGTACATGTGAATCCAGCCCCCTTGACTCAGCATTTAGTATCATGTTTTACTGCAGTTACAGCTACAAGTCTTGTTTCTACCAGCTTTGCATATATGATTGAGAGCGTCTGCTAACATCGATTTTCAGTTGTATCTAGGTCTGGGCCTTAGCTGGATTCCCATGGCCTTTCTTTAGGGGCATCGAAGAAAAGTGGGCTAAACATGAATGCAGAGCACACTTTTTAAAATGTTAATTCTAAAAAATAATTAAAATCTGAAGACCACAAATAAATGTACTTCCCTTTCACAATCATACACTGCTTTGTGTTGGTCTATCTAAAAACAATCCTATTAAACAGAATTTTGTGGTTGCAATATGACAAATTGTGAAACACTTACATGAGTACTTTTGCAAGGCACTGGAACTAAATCTGTTATTAATAATAAATGGCTGTTTTGTCTGTTTTTTTAATAAATGTATTTCAGCTTGACAGGGCAGGAGAAGTTTCTACAGCCCCAAACAGCACATTTGGATCTGTTTGTGCAGAACAAGTTCCAGACAAAGCAAAGACACACTATGTGAAATTCAAAACTGATTTAAAACTAATCTCAAGCCAGATGGTTGGTTACACAGAACCACCTGGGAACTATTTGGAGAAGGCCCTCTGTGTTCGGCAAATACCGTGTATCGTTGCAATGTTTCATTGATTTAGAGCGTTGATGGTGGAGACTGTTTCTAAATTTAAAATTCTTGAACAGACCAAGTGGTGGAAAAGCTTTCATCTTTAACGACGATTATGCAAAAACACGCTTTTATTGCCGATATAAGGCATTCATTAAGAATGTTACAGTCTTTAAAGGCAGCTGTTGTTGACTGTTGTTACACATAAATCCCACTAACTGCTGTAAAACAGCTTTCTACAGTCATGAATGCATTGTGTGGCTCCATAACTTTTGAGATTATTTTTTTTTTTAAATCCTATAGAAATATTTGTTCAAATCATTGATTGAATGTATGTCAAAAAAAAAATAATAATAAAAAAACAGCACTCGGTAATATTACTAATTAACAACTGGTAGTTAAACATTTCTCAACATTTTGATTAACAAAAAATTTACCATAACACTTTGATTACATTTATTTTGTAGGAATTAACAGTGCCAAGGATTGTAATATAAGTCATTTTATAAAATATAATCATTTTATAATTTCTTATCATTTTTTCCCACTCATTACATGGACTAAGTATTTGCATTTGTCTAAAATCATTGCAAAGTGACAGTATGCTACTGCAATGAAATATTAACTTATTTTAATGCTGTTTATATATGTTTATCATGGGTGTAAATAAGTGTGGCAGCAGATACTTTGGATGAGGTAGGTTTTAGGAGTTGGTGTTAGCTGTGAATGTCAACATCTTGAGCTCCTTAACATGTTGCTTGATCCAGAGCGGTGGGGCACGCTGACCTGCTGGAAAGCACAGATTGAAACAATTTGCATGAGTAATTTGACAGGAGGGTAAAAAGAAGAACACCTAAATGCTTTAGGGATTTCTTTCTGTTATTGGCAGCTTCAAAGAGGTCACATTATACTTTTTGTGGATTTAACCTTAAGTTTAATCAACTTTTGTGTTGCATGTCAAGATTTTTAAAAATTATTCTTCAAAGAAGAGTGGGCCGACATTTATCTGCAGAGATGTAAAAGGCTCATTCCCACTAATGGCAACCTCCTCATGGCAGCTGCTACTGGCAAGGGCGACACAAGTAGTTACTAAAGGCAAATTACATTTTCATTTCAGGCTACATTAGTTGGAGAGCTTCTTTCCAAGTAAATTAATTAATCGTTGAAAGTGTTTGCTGTTTGTTTTTTGTATTTTGTCAGGTTATCGCTCTCAGATGATAAAAATTCTTTGATGGTCTAAAATTTTAAGCAGACATGTGACAGAAGTATGTGATACCCACGTACGTGCACTTTTAGCCATAAGATTTGCTAGTGTTTCTTTGTCTTATCAACACGAGCAAGTTACTTGCATAAGCTGTCTGTCAGATGGTTTCTGTGTGTCAGCAGACTGCGATTACCAGAAGCATGTGGTTCTATGTGGAAAGTGACCTTTGTGACTCCAGCTATGCAATAATATTTTCTCCATGCTTAAGCCTTTGTTATATTCCATGTAAGAAACAGTAGAGCTTGGCCGATGTGTGATATTTTTATATTTTTAGCTCACTGAATGCCATTACTTTACCTATTCTCAATATGTTTACTCCCTAGTTCTCTGCAAAAGCACCAAACAGAACAACTTATTGTTACTGCATTGAGAGAAAAAGTCTCTCTGACCTCTAGCTGTTAGAAACAGTTGGATCACTAAAGAGATATTCAGAATACTTGTCTTCAGGACACTCACTGCTTGCTTTCACTTCAGACGACTCTTTTGTGATGTCCTTCTATTCCTTCAGGAGATCTAGGAGGCAGTGATGTTGTCTCCTTCAGATGAATCTCCTTGCTTAGAACATTTCAGTACCTGCTTTCATAAAGGGTAATGTGGCTGAGAGGTGCAGTGATAGGTAAAACTCAGCATGTCAACTAAATACAAACTTTTTATTTGAAGATTCATAGGACAGGAGACAGGTCCAGGGAGATTCTGAAGGATTCCTATTTTGTACCTCTGCCTTTGAACCAATTTGTAGGGAAATGCTTTCTGTTCTGTGTGCAAGTGAACTTTACATTTTCTGCTCTTTTGTACTCCAAGGAATGACTCTGAGACCAGATCGCCCCTCTTCTTTGCCCGATACATCTCAGAGCAGAGCCCGAATCAAACAAATCCACATCCCTGTTGTCATTCCTCCACCATCCTCGGGCTCCAATCAGCCTACACAGGGCAACAAACACGCGATCAGGATCAGTAAACCAAACCAGCCATTGAATCCTCAGCGTCCCCGCTTGCCAACGCTGCCTCTGGTTCCTGTAAGGCCTGTGGTGGAAACGGGAGAGGCCGGACCTCCGGGATACATCCGACGACTCAATGTGCGCAGAGGAGCCGAGGACTCATTGAGCAAACCTGTCCAAGGGTTTGCTGGAGCGCCAGGTGAGCTCTGCTGAGGTTAAAGGTAGGCTTATTGTGAGATTACTGTCTTATTTATTTTTTTAATGATCACCTGACCATCTCAGGCTGAAGCTTAGATGGTTTGAACACAATCTAACAGTGCCACAATTTGGTCAAATAAATATCAGGTAATTGTTAGGAATATATTTTGCACCACCCAGCTGTTTTGAGTCACATTAAGCAGTCAGCACACCGAGATGAGTGAATCTTTGTTTATGTAGACAGAGGGTCTGCATTAAGTAGCATGAGGCAGCATGCACACCTCTTTGACAAGAGGCACATTTTGGTCATGTCTCTGTGCATTTAGCTGCTTCCAAATCAAAGCATCAGGTTTGACCTCTGCAGATCTGCAAAAATTATGCCTCTTGAGTTTTCTTCACCACAACATTTTGCAACCAATTACTTCATAATCCTGCGATGAATACATGTTAAAATGTTTCTTTTTTGGTTAGAATGATCAATTCACATTCACAAAGTTGCAACCAACCTCACATACACCTTACTAACCGCCAAACTCACCCGTAATAAAATAAGATGCTAAATGGCCACTGCTGGAGTCACTGATTAGTGTCATTGCATGTGAAAAGGTAAGTTGAACAATTTGTTTTACTTTCTGGATTGTTTTAAACACATGAAGTACCAGTAAGCTGTATTTTCACATGTCAGTAGAACTCTAAATATTGGCATAAACATATTACATTTTTCTAAATAAAGCATCATCACACCATGTCACCATTTGTCAAGTATTGTTACTTTTTGTTTGACTTCATAAAGAGTGATGACTAATCTTAAATGTTCTGTTTGATCTTCTTTATTAGTACATCTGGTAATATGAATGCTTGTATTACAGGTAGGGTAAAGAAGGTATGTAAAAGATCAGGCTTATGATTTTTTAAGCTTTAGGTGAGAAAAAGGTGCATGGAAAAAATTCAAAATCCACCATTAGTGTACATGATTAAAAACCTACCAAATCATAAGTAAAAGCCTCTGTTTTAAATGTGAATTTGATCTTCTACTCCATCCACAGGCTTTACTCTTGAGTTCAGAGTTACATTGGGTCTGTTTATTTCTTCTGAGCCTGACATGCATAACACATAACAAGGCTTTAACTGTATAAATGTGCATTAGATGTTCTGTCATCACCATTAATTGTTCTTACAGCCAAATCCAATAAAATAGCAAACAACAAAAGGAAACAGACTTGGTTCTGGAGTTAATTAAATGCTTTGCATGGATGAAGTTTAAATAACAAAGGGGGAAAAAAAACAAGACAAAGGCTCTGTTCTCACCTTTATCTTGTTTGGCAGTAAAGAGTAGAGAACAGCCTACATCAATTATAATCGTACCTTATCGTGTGGGAGATCGAGTCATGTACTGCCAGTGAGCTTCAAAATCTTAACCCAAGAGACAAAACTTATTTTCAGAAATTATATTTCTTGTGTTTTACTTGTAGTTTTATGTTTATTTGGGGTGGGGATTGTTCTTCTAGATTCCACAGAGTTAATCTTCAGCTGTTAAAATAATAAAACATCCAAATTAATTATTTTAGATAAAACTCACCAGGATTAGAAACTCAGCAAACTTAAGAATTTTATTTTTAGACACTACTTATATGTTTTAATTTTAATTAAAAATTTTTGCTAACTTCACCACGCATGCTAGAAAACATGAATGTGTTCACATTCTATTACAATACAGCCATACGTTTACTTTACCGGTTTTTATTGGGAACTGACATCAATGAAAGGAAGAAAGGCTTGAGTTTCAACATTGTCTACAAATAAAACTGAAATGTGCAGCACGCATTTGTATACCTGGATGTCAAAAAGCTGCTGGAATTCTGCTGTAATTACAGCTGCAAACTGTTTGCGGTATGCAGTTTTAGCCATTTATCTTTGCAAATTGCTTAAGCTCAGTCAGATTGGATGTACATCGTCTGTGAACATAAAGTTTTAAGATTGTTGATTGGTCAATCTAACTCTTGAGTAGACTTTTATCTACCATTTCACTGTAGCTCTGGTTCAGTGTTTAGTTTAGTTTAGTTTTCCAACTAGAAGCTGAACCTTCACCTGTCTCAAGTCCTTTGCAGCTTCTAAAATGTTTTTTTTTTTTTCTGGATTGCCCTATGTCTAGTAGTTAATCTTCAGAATAGTTCCATCTTTATATGAACTCTTGCAATTTTCCACCCGATGGAAGCAAGTATAATGTCGCCACTGCCCTACTCCATAGTGAAGGTAGTGTATTCAGAATCATGTGCAGTGGTAGTTTGTCGTCACACAGTTTAGTGCATTACACTGAGACTCATTTTTAACTATTTGAATTACTTTGAATTGGTTTGTGATGTAAAACCCAGATGAAATAGCATTAAGGCCCATAATTGTAAAGTGACAAAATACGAACCAGGTATGGATATTTTGCAAGTGTTGTGAAAGTTGTTTTACTTTTTCTACCATCTCTGGTATGATATTTAGACATAAAACCAAACTACTTCTGGCAGAGGCACCCTAACTCATCTCTGTCTTCAGTTGATGATGAAACATAATGTGTTTGTCATCTGTCTCTTCCAGGCTATCCTCCTCTGCAGTCTACGCCTTTCAAGCCTAAGCCAACCAGCCAAGGAGGTATGGTAACTGTTACAGTGCATGCATCTGCAGCTTTTCTTTTACATCAGAGCAAAAAAAAAAAAAAAAAAAAGCTGGAACAAAGCTGTGAATAATTTGTAGCCTGGAAGTGCGAGGGAGTGGGAACTGGATGTTTTTCTCAAGAAGGTATTGGCAGATTGTGAAGGATTTTAAGTCGTCTGCAGGCACCCGGTACAAAGTTTTAAACTGGCTCTGATAACTGGTTTTATTTAAATTATTATTGCAGATCATTCTCAGCTTGCTGTGCAATTGAACTTTACATTGATGTTGAACAGAGAAGAGAGAGAGGGACTTTATTACAGACTCAAAGTCCAATTTACATAAAAAAGATAACAAATACACTAAAAAAATAAAAAAGTACAATAGAGAAGGTTCCTAACCATTCAGCAGGTAATCATACCAATGTCTCCAAAGCACAGA
>CAEGAE010022369.1:0-34467 GCA_903067095.1 Girardinus metallicus | reverse complement strand
AAGAAGTTACAGGTCTGTGACAGCCAGAAATCTTGCTTGTTTGTCGGTGACCAAATACTTATTTTCCACCCTTATTTGCAAATAAATTCTTTAAAAATCAGACAATATGATTTTCTGATTATTTTTTTTTTCTTATTTTGTCTCTCATTGTTGATGTCTACCTATGATACCAACTACAGGCCTCTCTCATCTTTTTAAGTGGGAGAACTTGCCCAATTGGTGACTGACTAAATACTTTTTTCCCCACTGTATTATCTGGTCAGTTATTTCTTAGATCATAACTCCCTTTTGCTTTTTGTCACTGTATTGTTTGTTGTATATACAGCTGCTGATGAATAATAAATTATGATTAAAAAAAAAGAAGAAGAAAGAATCGTCAACTAATTTAGTAATCTATTAATCATTAACTGGAGTATGCAAAGTCAAAAAATGCAATTTATTCATAGATAAACATTCTCAGTGCAGTAATTAAGCCAAAATTGTACAAATAATATACACACTTTGCAATTCAGATAAAGAAATTAAAAAAATTAAAAAAAAAACAGAGCGGAACTCCTTGAGTGGCATAGTTTAGGTTTACCTGATTTAAATTTTGTAAAAAAAAACAAAAACAAAAACTTTTGCAATCCAAGTATTAATTAGTTAATCCAAAAAATAATCAACAGATCAGCCCTGCACAGTATTGATGTTAAGTCGAGCAGAAATTATTACCTGACTTATCATCAGAAGAATGGATCACTAACTAATAATCGTTAGTTGCAGCCCCACTTAGAATCAATATACACAAGAAAATATAAAAGGAACAAATGCATATTCAAGTTCAATTAAGGATAACATAACTAAAGAGTACACTGTGAGCTGAGTACATTTGTCAGGACTTGAATTTTTTAGGGTGGATGCATTATGTATGACTTTACACACTCCTGCACACTAAGAATTTAGGATGTGAGACACTGAATTAATTACAGTGTAAGAGCTTTGTGTGAAAGATCTCAATAAGTGAGCAAGAGTCAGTCAGTTTAAAATCGGGGAGAAGAAGTCGGAGGACGCACAACAGACTGAGAGGATACGACAGGAGAAGAAACATTTCCGCAGATGGGTGGGAAATGGGAAGTGTCTCAATAGTAAATGTCGCTGGATGATAAATTGTCCCAGAAAGTATTGCGATTAATGATAATCTTGCGATTAATAAATAGCATCAATAGTGTTGATGCTATTTTTTACTTAATATAATGATAATGGTAAAAATAATGGAAGTTTGACATTTGAAAGAATAAACTCAAATTTTGTACAGAACGCTCCGCACTAGAACCGGAAGACGTTTCACATAAATAAAATAAAACACAACTACCAAAAACAATAAATAAAAAGGAAGTAAAAACCACAAACAACTGAAACCATAAATACAGTGGATTATGATGTCCCAAAACAAAACTGACCTTCAAAAAATATTAATCATCAGAGTGGAGATTATAGAATTCATTTTAATTTATCATGCAATTAATTGGTTAATTGGTTACTGTGACAGGGTGGGAGATGAAATCTATTTTTAGAAGCACAGGACGATTCTTTAATTGTTTTCCCATTACCTTGGCCAAGAAAAAAAAATGTAGTCTATTCTCAGCAGCATGAACAGGAAATTGGCTTTATCAGACACAAATGAGCAGAGGAGTAATAAAAATTTGGAGTGCACCGATTGCACTGATCCTTAAGAAGCTTGACATGCCTAATCCGATTTTCCAATTTTTTTTTTAATGTTAAAGGCAAAAAAGTTGCTAAGTTGGCAACAGTGGAGTGACTATTAATAACCGCACACATGCAGACGTGGCCTGCTGGTGGTGGTTGAAATTGGTTTCTTAAATATCGGCTGATCACAGATCAAACAAAATTAAGGAAATCTAAAGATTTATCAGTCCTGTGCTGCTAACACCGAAGCCAATACAAAGTAAAGTGAGCTGCCTAAAAAGACGCAGAGCTTTAAAATCACACTCTTTATATATAAATAGGAGACGGAAAAAAAAATATCCTCAGTGGATCAGACATAATCGAGGTCAACTGCTTTTCCTCAAGCGATCCGGTCCTTACATCACATATTAGCACACAGTATAAATCAAATGTTATCTGCTGAATTTAAAACTTTACTGACCCATTTTCAGGAGCCGTTACACAAAGGAATACATTAAGCTCCTTTCTGCCTCAATCCTCTGCAGAGTTCTAGGTGAGAGGAAAGCTGTCTGGCAGATATGGAACTCCACACATATGCTCGGCCTTCAGTACGGTCAGTGTAATAAAAACCATCTGTTACTCATCGGACGTCAATGCAGTGAAGCAATATGTGGGCTAATTGCTCCTCATTGCACATGTTAACAGCCAACAACGTGTGTACGCCCCTCTGCTGTCACTTCCCACCCGGCGCCATGATTTTCTGGTGAGACGCTGAAGGTGGGCGAAGGAAAAAAAATGAAAAAAAAAGCAGAAAAGTAGACGCAGGGACACTGGGTGAAGAATGCAATGAATGACACATCTGAAATTCTAATCAAAACGCTCAGCGGGGGGGAAGATGAAGTAAGTCTCGCCATGCTGCTTGGGTTGCCATCAACTTTTACAAGGCGAGCTGAACCTTCACACACATATACACACGCACACAGTTCAGAGCTCCCCGGAATGACTAACGCTCAGGTGAAACAGATACTGCAATTACCTGCTCGCCACAGAAAACTTCACTGCAGGGTTTCCCTGCTGCTCTGCCAGTAACAGAAAATCAGATGCTGCGTGCTAGCGTGGGAGCGAGGATTCGTGCGTGTTGCCTCGGTGGAGTCCGGCGCTATTCACACGCAAGTGGAATAAAACTCCAGAAGAAATTAAATAAATGTCCGTGCTGATGTAAATAAAGTTTTACTGGGGTGGAAAAAAAAACAACTAATGAACACATAAGTTTGCTGTTCAGACTTTCTTATATTATCCTGGAATATTTTATGCATGATCTGTTTTCATGTACCATAGTAGTCGAGACAGCTGGACATGCTTTGATGGGCCACTATTGTGTAAAATCAACTTTTTTCAGTTATTCCGTCTTCAAAAACATACCTGGAGATTTTTTTCATGCATGTTTGAGAAATCTCCTAATCTCCCGTGGCAACCATTGAGCTGTGCAAAATTCCTGGGTGGGACTTAGCTCCACCTTTGAGACGAAGCTCCTCCTCTGAGCTGCAGTTTCCAAGCTTTCCTGTCACAGAGCAGTCCTCCCTCGTGACTCCCCCGCTCAGCTCCTTCAGACTAGTCAGGAGCAATTAGCAAACACCTGGTGGAACTGCGCATCTGCTGAGCTCATTATACAAGCTGCTTCTCAGTGCAACGCTGGTAAAAACGTTGGTAAAGCGTCAATAGAGGAGTGATGTTGTGACGACTTGATGGGGGCAGAGTGTTGGGAAGAGCAAGACTTTCTTAAAGAGAAAGACGCCCAACTTTAAGGTGCTAAATTACTAAGTCAAATTTCTTTTAAGTCTTATTTGATGAATATATTGCATTTTGATAACAACCGAAGGTAGCAGTTATTTGAATGTACTAGAGGTCTACGCGTACATCAGTCAGGCAATATTTTGGGCCGATATTTCTGTTTTTTTTTCTTTTATCATCATCAGTTAAAGACAGTTCTAAATACACAATAGTGAAAACCTTTTGTTCTCCAGACTCATTCAGTTCAATTCAGAAATACTTTATTTATCCCAACTGAAATTAAATGCGAGACCTTTGAGTCTGGGATATGATCTTTGATATGACGTTATTTTTTTGCTATTTGTTGCAATGACGATAATAGCGATAATCAATATTGAAAAATGCATAGAGGTCTTTTTTGGCAATACATTATATGGAAAACAGAAGTACTTCTCTGATGCCCGATATATATTGTTTGGGGCTTTGATATTGGAATGTATTGCAGCTCCCATGGAGAAAACAGTGACCAATTCATAAAAAGTTAATCAAAATGATAATTTGCTCACTCTCACATATAGCATAGAGATGCCTCTGTTCATAATACATGTTTAATAATCCATCAAGACATAACGACTGCTTCAGGCTATGTTATGGTTACAATAAATGATTTAATAATTGAACAAAATTAACAGCAAGTAAGAGTTTCTTCCGCTTGAATTTACTCTTCACAATTTTGATGTTTAGTTTTTTATTTAATAAGTCTTAGAGATGACCCACTTCTATGTGCGTCGTAGCAACTAAAAAGGTTTGCGATGTAGTCTTGTACGTGTTCTCTGTTCTGCAACAAATGGTTTTGCTATATTTCTAGATTTTTTGTGTTCCAAAGAGCAGCCCTGTAAATTAGGGCAGAACTAATTTACAGGATGAAGCATTTTTTTACTTTAAAAATGGTTCATTTTTAAAGTAATCCTCAGTGGATCAGACAAACCAGACCTTAAAAAAAGTCTGTAATTGGCTATTAGTCCTACATTTCTGGAGCAGAATCCTACTTTTACTTACGGAAATTAAATGAAAATAAGGGCCTCTTTTAAATATACAACAAAAAGAACAACAAAAAAAAACAAAACACTCATCAACGCTATTTGTCTAAAACTTTGAAAAAACATAAATAGAATCTCGTACTGAAATTTTTGTGCGTCACATTTTTATTCTCCTGAGTCACGTTAGAGTTTGATGGAATTGAGCGACTGTAGAGCTTTTCCTCGGCTTTAGGGTTTTTCTGCGGCAGTCTAAACGAAGCAGCAGGGAGGCTGGATGTGTTAAAGTTATTGATGTTGTTTTGTTTTGTTTTTTTTCTGGCTTAGATGAAGGCCTACGGAATGCAAAACAAATATTGCGAAGAGAAATGATTTCTGCCTTGATCGCCTGCAGCCGAGATGAAAAGGCAGCTCGTGTTTCTCTCTTCTCTGCCATGTTTGTGTTCCGTGGAGGTAGCAGCGCAGAGGAGCTGCCCGTCTTCGCCAGCAGTGCCTGAGCCCACATATCCTCCGACTGTCAGGATGTCTGTTAGTTCGCTTGCCTTTCTCTCTCTAGATGTTTGCTTGTCAGTCAGCTGCGTCCAATCTACCTCCTCTTGTCCGTACACCTTTGCCTGTCTGCTTCCTGCCACTCTAATGTCTGCCTCTCCCTGCTGGCTTCTCCACAACACACACACACACACACGCCCACACAACAAAGTCTTCTTGTAAAACAAACATCCTTTTTTTTTTTCTCTCTCTTTGCTCCTCTGGTGATGAAAGTCCCCAGGAGCACTTCAACAAAACAAATGATGTTCTGTGCTGGCAACCCCGTTCCTTCATCTGCCAGCTCCCACCCCCACAACTATCCGTTATAACTATGCAACACGTTATACAAAAAAAAAAAAAAAAAAAGAAGTAAAATGCAAACAAGGTAATAGTGCAAAAGTCTGAGAAAAGCTGCTTCTGACCATTAGGTAACAGGGAAAAGTTAGAAAAAAAAGAATAAAGTAAATACATCCCTGCTGTTTAAAATGGAATCGGGAGCAAAAATGATTTTATCTGCAATGCAAAATATAGAAGATAATCAGTAAGCATTGTGTTTTTGTAGTTTACACCGTTTTCAAATTTAGTAATCATAAAAGCAAAAATACTCATTTCAATAATTTCAGCCCTAATAAAATATCAATACGACAAAGTAAGAAATCGATAAAATCGCACAGATTTCTTTGTCTTTCCGGCTAAATGTGCTTCTTTAAGCAACTGAATAATGTCTAGTTGAAAAATCTATGACCATATATGCTATATAACTATAATTATTACTATCTATATGTTTCCTTCTGCCCAATAGCTGCGTTTCCAATTACCATATAATTGTGCAATTTGATATTTTGTTACTGAAAACACAACAATTTCGGGGAAAAAAAAAAAAGAAACTTGTTTTTCGATAAAACGTTTTGTCGGCGTGTCTTTTAAGGACTTATCGTGAGAACAAACTTTTTCGAGTGCAATTTTGATTGTGTTTCTTGTTTAATGGCAACACCGCAAATGCAAACAGAGTGGGATATTGACAAAGTTTTGCGCACGTTTGTAATGGGAACACAGCTAACGATTTCGTTTCAATGAATCTGAAAGCCGACAAAGGAGCGACTCAATTAACCTCAACGTAGTGGCTTTTGTTTCAGGATAATTCACAAAAGTCACAACAAAAACCACACATTCAGTGTTTTTATGTGATTTATGACGCAGTCTCCGTGAGAACAGATGGGTGAGCAAATACTGCAACTGCAAACAGCCCAAATGTTGCTCCGATACGCTGACGAAACAAAAACGCTTTCCATCGTTTGCTGAATTCTCCTGGAGATTCAGAGCAGCTTACATGACATTTTACAAAACCACATAGATACTCATATAGTTAATTATTACTTAAAGTGTCAGCGCACTTGATAAACGCCGCATTTATAATTGTGTGTATTTATGCATTAAATAAAAAAAATAAAAAAACAACAAAAAAAAAGAAAATCAAAGGGAAATAGTTTTTCCCCCACCGTCAGCATGGTCAGAGGTTCTAATAGACTATTGATGAAAAGCACCTTGGCGACTTCATGAGGGCCGATGCAGACCAGTTCATCCATCAGGACTGTCAGGGCTCCGCAGCTGCCGTACAGAGCAACAACATATCATTGACAAAGTTGGTTAATTCACACATTACTCACACTACTTTGGAACTGCTAAATGCACCCCCCGCCCCGGGTCTGACTGTGATTTAGGAGCGCTGCCCGTAGCAGACATCAATATCAATTACTGCTGCTATTTAGGGAAAGGAGAAAAAGATTTACCACACATTTATATAGCTAACAATGTCTCCACGCAATTTATTTAAGCAATAACCTTCTTACGCGCCCGCTGCTTGGAACTGCATTAAATGCGTGTATGTTCCTGTCAGAGTAGGATTTTTCAACAGGACGGTTTAGCGGTTGGAATATGGTCGACTTAACTACGAGGAAGACGATAGGCTGGGTCCCTCTTCTCGGCAGAGAAGAGATGGCGTCTACTACAAAAACAGTGATGATAAATTACGGACATTAGCAATGATAAATGGTCAAGGAGTCTGAAGATCTAAAGAAATGTTTCAGGGCAGCTGTTGTACTTTAGCACATCTTTAAAAAGAAAGAATGGAAGAAAGGACATCATTTATCGTCTGACGCAGGAAGAGCTGACGTCTCACGATTGAGTTTAATAAACTCAGAGACTTCCTGCCAGTACAGGAAGACAACACCCGACAATTTTGTCTGAAGTATATGATGGTATGAAAACGCAACACCACGAATGCCAAAACTTAAGGCTTTTTGGGGAGTGGGGGAAAGACCTGTTGAGTTGGAAACTCCTTAATGTCAAACTCTGTATTTCAAGTTCATTCATCCGTCTGAATTTAAGTTAGTACCTCTGTTAACTACTTCATTGGTGTATTTAAAAAAAAAAGGGACAATTTAATATTGTCATGACAACACCGGTGTCTTCATGGACCTATCGACTTGCATTCAAGTGTTTTTGGGGGGGGGTTAGGGGGTTGAAACACAGGCACTGTTTGGCACCAATGTTGGTTTCTTGAAGTGGAGCGTGTCAGTTCAGATCAGAAAATGGAAAGCCGCATTTCCCCTTTTTCAGTGTGATCACATGCAAACTGCTATTATAGCGTGAGGAATAACAACTTTCGGATCTCCGAAGAAAAGTGCAGAAATAAATAGAAAGCACGCCAATAAGAGCTTTGGACACCAGAGTCATCCAGGGTGGTATAACTCCGTACATTCAAGGGAGACATGCCTACTTTAGCATACACTTCACAGTTATCCCTAGGTAGTTTTAACAGGCTCAAGAACTTTATTTTGGCCTTTTAATTAGTGAATATTTTCCAAGGGGATGGATGAATTTGAAATAAAGATTATTTTTGGATTTTTCAGTACATACAACCAGTTTTTTTCAAATCTGCACTGCATCAAAAGCGTCCTGGAGAAATTGAAACACTTGTGCAGTTGCATGCGAACAACACTAAATTACACATTCATCCGCATGAAAGTTATAGGAGGCATTTGACAAGTTAGCACACATATCAGAAATGTTGATTGTGAGTAAAATGGGTGCCAGGGACTGAGCCTTGGACTACACCGTTTGTGACCTCGAGAAATGTGGCACTAACTACGCATCGTGTCCTACTTGCCACATAATCTGCAAATCAACAGGAAGCTTGTTTGGCGATGTTGAGAAGGATCTCTAGCAAATGATCAAATACCTTGGATAAGTCAGTAAACAGAACGAAGCAAAAACTTAAAGCCTGACTGGAGAGGGTTATAAATAATGTTTGATTTGTAAAATTCATTCTGTAGATCACAGGCCACTTTTTCAAATACACTTGCCTGAATACGTAATTTTGTGATCGGCCTGTCATTGTTCACAATTGAAGGCTCAGATCCTTTTAGCCATGTAAAGACAACCGCAACTTTAGCACCTTTGTCTGCTAAAGGCTTAGATTAAGAGTAAGACTGAAAGTTAGAGGATCAGCCAGTAAATCAGCATTCAGATTTAGAAAAGATTGATCCAAAACTTTCAGGATCAGCTGATTTTTTTTTTTTTTTCATTTATTCACATTCACTTCCACAAACATAACACCGTAACACAACCAGCCCAAAAATGTTTAAAAGAACTCCTCCCAGCTTTGTTGTCGCCCGGTGGCTCATACATGCACCGCTGCGCACCCTCATGTGTCCTGACAACAGCATTAACATCTTCTTAATCATCTGTCTCAGGGGGAAATGTTGCCTGCAGTTCCCCTCATTGAATTACAGCTCACTTTTTCTTTCAACATTATGACACTTCTGCACTCGTACCACATCATTACCATCTGCCTGCACAGTTCCCGTTTGATAAATTGGGAGTAATGGCTTACAGATAATCTCTGTGCCGTTTTTTTGGTCTATAATTGACAGTCAATTTGGTTCTTATTCATTTCTTGACAGCTAATGAAGATTGTCTAACAGTGTTGCTCAGCATTGAGCTAATTGCTCGGTGGGGTTTTTAATCTACGAATACTTGCACCCAGTTGTAATTCCTCTTACAAACACCCTCGGTCTCCGTCCCTCCCCGGCCTCATCAGCATGCAAATGTACAAACCCTCGCCTGACAGCCAGATGAGAGGATTAAGTTTAGGACAAAGACGATGGTATAGGTAGCACAAATCCTTCTAGAACACGTTTTATAATAATTGTCAAGCTTACAGATCAGATACAAGGTCTGCAGTTTAGAAGCCCTGTCTGTGTTTTTGCTGTGAGCAGGTGCATCGCTCAGATGAACTAGTAAATGACGCATCCTTTCAAGTCTCGTTGCATTAAGCAGTGTATAACGAGAACGTCTGATTAGCAGACATGTGCGGGTGACGCCATTATCTGAACATAAATCAGTCTCATTTAATCTGTAACTGCTACTCCACTTGACCGTCAGGCTTGACGCCACTTTGTAGCTCGACCCCAATAAGAAACTTCAACTGGACTGAAAATAAACCACCATTCTTTTTTTGTCATAAATTTGGTGCGTTTTCTAAAAAAGAAAAAAAAAAAAAGAAAAAAGGGAGGGCTAAGAAAATAATAAAAATGTATTCATTTTTTTTAATCAGTTAATATCGAAAACATTCAGATGACTTTCCTGTCGACAACAGGCCACCAGACTCAACCAAAACATAACAACGAAGACCAACAAAGTCTGAACAGGTCCACGGAAACACTTCTTGTTCGGCTTCAATCACCCAGACAAGAATTTGATTTATATCAACGTGCTGTACCCCATTTCCTCCTTTTCTATTGAAAGGGAAAGACGTCCTTCAATGCCTGTCACAGCAAAGAAGAACAAGGTTCAATTCAAGACACTGTAGAGAAGAGAGCCCTACTAAGTGCTTTGCTGGACTGATTTCAGTCATAACATTAAATCTTACAGATCGGAGGCAGACAGTACAATGATCGACACTGGTTGTTATGCATCGGGACTTTGGCAGAGATTGTTCTTAACACTCTGGAAATGTACGTCTTGACAAGCCAAATGCATTTATTGTGTCCACAAAGAGATGAAAAAGAGGAGTAGACAAATGTTAACGTACACAATGTTGTGTACGCATTGGCTACGAATAGCTATTAATAAGCACTGAAGGCAGTTATAAACAAAATTAGTCATTTATGCCAAAGCTACCGAGTCGAGACACGACCTGAATGTCAGGAAATATTAGTTTTTCAGTTTCGGTTACCGTTTATGAATTCCTGCCTGATGAGGTTTGGTAGGTGTTCAAACAACCAACTCACAATGCAAAGTAAAAGGGAAAATAAAGACATTTCAATCAAGTAATGTTTTATAGTACATTTTTCTAAGGTTATGATGAGGAGTAGAGGAAGACCAGGTCCTCCCCCCCAGTCAATCACTCTCCTGGGTCTCCTTTGAGCCATCATCTCCTGGTCTGTTTGCTCCATCCCAGTCACCAGCCAGTCATTTGGCAGCCGCATGCGTCACTATTCCTCTGCCTCCACTACTTTGATCTGTAGCTGCCTGGCAATCTGCAATTCCTCTCCAACACCGTCCTAAATTCTTTGTACGATAATTATCATAAACGTTTTGGATCACTCACCAACACTCCTCCGCTCTCTGGCAGAAACAAAACCCAGTCCCCTGAGCTCCAAAGCTGTTCCTCTTTGATCAAATCACCTCATTAGTTTTTTTTTTTTTTTTTTTTTTGCTTAACAAAATCCATCTCTACAGGTTTGTGGTTAGTTCCTGCATCACAGTCTTTCTAAGTTGTTGGCAAAGTGCGATAGCTTCCCTGAAGAGAGATTGTTTAAAATTGAATTTTATGGTGCCCTGTATTTCATGAATCAGAGTATAATTTGTGAAGCTTGTTTTGGCATTCGAACCAAACGATATTTATACTGTTGAAGTCTAGATATCGTTTGGCGTGGATCGTTTTATAACGGAAAAAGATATTTTAAGAAGATATTGACCATTAGTAGGGCGCTAGTAAGTTATTATTTTAGTAATCAAGTAATCTATTGATTATTGTGATAATTAATCGATTAATAAAATAAAATATTGGTAAACTGTTATAACTGCAGTATGAATACTGGACGTCAATATTGGTCCAAATTGTGCATCCTCAACAATGGCTTAGAAAATTAACCTGTAACAAAAGTTGCTGATTTCTTTAAGTCAGCCTGAGCAAAAATTACACAAATATTTGAAATTATGTTAAATGTAATAGTAAAAATAGTAAAGTAGCAGGCTGACAAAGACATTAAAAAAAGAATACTTCAGTCTGTAGTTTCCATATTCATCTTCAGCCAATTTAAAAGATGAACTTTCACTTTGCGCAGCCATGCATATACAAGTTATCTTAAGTTATTTCTAAAGACACAAAACACTACAAAAACCACAACTAATAATCTCAAGCTTGAAATGCCAGGTGTAATGGGGACTATAGTTGATAATAGCATTAATGCAAAAATATAAAAGGTTAATGCATTATTCTTCCATTACTGTCCATAGAAAAACACTTTTGTGTGTCTAAGGAACATCGGTGGAGAACAAAATGAATATACAGTTCATTTTTCGTCTTTGTGGTCATATTTTACTGATCAACTGCAGCGTCTGCTACTGCCAAAAAACAATAATACCGATGTTTACACTTAATTGCTAGTTAAAAACCAGGCATACTTGCAATCAGTCACTGAAGATAAACCGCCTCTCCCTCACCTGCTGATCTGATAGATCAGTAGAAGTAAGCTTTTTATAGGAGAGATGATGGGCTAGCAGGCACCACTGCACTACAACACACAATTTGTTCCTAATGTATGGAACAGCAAATAGATCTACAATAAGTATTTAATGCAAAAACAGTAATCAAGGTTATTATCTTGCTGGATGGCAGCTGACTCTTAGCAAAAAAAAATAATAAAAAAATACAAATGGCATCAATTCAGGCAAAAAAAAAAAAAAGATACCTCTCACTTAAAAACCATCCACTTGACCCTATAATGACTGCTGGTGCTCCAGGACAAAGTCACTATTTTCAAATTCATTTTAATCAGCACACTTCATGTGGTGCACCACAGCAGATGATGCAATGATGACGGGGAACAGATTGAATAGATATCAATGATTGCCCGAGGTTACCACAGAGATTCAATAATTTAGAAGCAGAAGCAGGAGATTCCCAATCAGCAATGGATCTGGCAAAGCACACTGGACCTGATTGTTGTATGTCTTTATTAGATTTGTTTTTACCTATGGAGGTCCGCATTTTTCATATGTAAGACTGATAAAGTGTAGGCTAACAGTGGAGTTGAGTCTATAAGCAAAACACAAGAAGTCAAAGTTGTAAAGGATAATGAGGGCAGCCAAAAACACGTGTTGACTGAGGAAAGCTGTTTTCATGTGCCATCACACAGGAGATATCTGTTGAAACAAATGTGATAGACTTGTTAACTACTGTTTACTACATTAGCTAGAGCTAGCACCTTTAGCAGGAGCTAAGACGATTAGCAGGAGCAAACACGAACCCAAAACAAATTGGAGAATTAATTAGTGTTTAAGGTGACAATGGTACATCTTTAAGTCTTTATAAGACACCATTACAATACACTTCTGAAAATATCTGGATTCAGATGCTCACCATAAACGGCTTCAGTTAGAAACTGGCGCTCTTTGCAGCATTTCTAAGCAACAGCACAAACACCACGTTTTTCTCCATTTGGCCGTCCTCAGTTTCATTTCCCCTCGTCACTTCTGCAATGGCTTCCATTTCAACACGCTCCGGTTCTAGTTTAAATGGCTAAACGTTACTCAATGCGCAAAAATCACAGTTCTGGCTGGAAGCAGCTAGCTTCGTTACAGCTAGCATTCATCATCTACTCAGACGTGTGGTTTTCACATCTGAAAGAAATATTTCTCAAAGTCTATTATTATATTAATATTACACAAGTTGTCGTTAATCCCGAAAGTTTCAGAGACTTCTTGAAAAAACCCTTCTTTTGGAGATTAGAATTAAATAATATGGACATTAGTATTTGGCATAATCCAAATATAACATTCCAGAAAAAAAAAACAAAGCAAAAAAAAAAAAACACACACACCATCTATGAAGTATGGAGTTGGAAGTGTAATGGTTTGGTAATACTTTTGGTTCCACAAATTGTAATATGCATCAAAGGTGGTTAAGAAAAACGTGATTAAAACATGAGTACACCTAATATAACCGTAAATGGGAAGGCCGATTCAAAATCCAGATCTTGTTCAGATCTCAGCGCGCTGTGACCATCTTAAAACTTTACTACGAGAGCAAAGAATATATAAATATATATATTTGAGGAAAACTGTTATTTTCTGAGGCAATCCAAGTGTCTAATGCTAGCTAAATTGGCCATGATGGTTTCTCTAACCTTTAAAAGAGAAAGGTGGGAAGCAGGGCAATATCATTATGTATTATGCTCTGTCTGCACAGGGGCAATCAATGCTTCATTTCACAGGATTCCTACTGGGGGAAAGGCCACTCAGAGGAGGAGAAGAGATGGGGATCGACCATCTTAAAAACACACAGACTCAAGGGCCCGGCTGAAGCTCGAGTCCCTGAGGGGGAATCGCGATGATGATAGCCCTGCAGACACTGAAGAGCAGTTGACAAACAGCTGCAAGAGCCAGCAATATCAACAGCAAGCTCTCTTTTCTCAGAGCTGCATTTACAGGCCCATTTATCCAGCACTGAAGGCCTGAAAGCTGTGCATCCACGGTAGACTATTCTGTCTAAAACACAAAAGAAATGTGATTAGTGACTGCAAGCACTGTAGTGTAGACACACTGCATTGTGCGTGTGTGTTTTTTTTAAAATGTATCAATGAAATAGAGGAAAATAGTTAAAATATTTGGCTAATCATTGGAGTTTAGTACGTCTGATAGGCTCTGACTGATGATTAGCCGGTCAAACTCCAAAAGTAATCTTTTTTGCCTGATCTGTGAAAAAAAGCCCGCCCGAGCAAACAATAACACACTTTGGTGTGTAAGTTGTTACGGAAGCAAAAAACGCTTGAAGTAGGCCATTTTTAGCATAACTGAACGGTTGGTGGCTAATTCAAGCGGTAACTTTTAAAGAAGCGCCTGGACTAGCAGATATAGGAAAAGGTGATTCCACCAATTCGGTACCGTTTCATTCATTTTAGCAGTCCAGTTCTATCAGTATACTTAAAGCTCTACTAACTGCATGAAATAAACACTACATAATGTGTTGAATATGAATTGGGTAATTCTTTAATCTTTATTTTGAATTAATAATGGAGTCCGCTTCACCTGCAGAGCTGACTGCTCTGTAACTAAAAGAATGAGTCAGTCTCGAATAAATTAATATTGGCAGATCACAGTAAGGTTTTTCTTCTCCTCTCATCCATCCCTCCATAGATCTGAAATAAATATTTAGATGAACAGATGGTGCTTAGGATACATAGTTTCATCTGATTTTAAACATTAAGAAAAAGATTATAAATTTTTTAAGGAATCCAGAAAGCATAAAACAACCTATTTAGAACATTACTGTTTCTAAATGGAAACTGAAATTGGCTAAAATTGGTGCTGATGGATTAGAGGTTTACAAAATGAAAAACTGTATATGAGTCACAATAATCTCTGATGGGATATGGCCTTAAGTGATTAATTCCCTAAATATTTATTCTTTGTTTCAACAAAGAAAGTGACCAAATAAAATCTAGCATGTCTTGCATCAGTATTAAAACAGATTTAGTCTACGCCAGCTGATTGTTGTGAAGGAACAGAAAATTTCACTTTGACTAAGCTTACAATGACACTCAGATCTAACAGTTATGAGCTGTCGTCAAAGCATTCGTACAAACGACTAATATACAATATGACATTTTCCACTGTCATATTTCTGCTTTGCAGGTTGACTATAAACATGCAAACATTTCAGAACAGCAGAAAACTGCCATACAGAGAGCTGGTTTTTACGTCTTTGGTCAGAGATTTACAGCAGAAGACAAATTACTTTGAATTAAATACTCTATTCTAACCGCTCCACTGTGGGTTTTTAGCAACACTTTGGTTTAAACATACATGCGCTTGCGAGTGAAGCAGGAGTCATTTCCTCTCAGAATGAAATGGCTCCTAAGCAAATGCAGACGGGGAGAGGCAGAGAAAAAAAAATAATAATCTTTTTCTCTTGTTGCTAACAATCACCTTGCTGTGCGGATAAGGTACACAAGAAGATTCTAGCCTTAACTGTGAAAATGACAAACGATTTATTTTTTTGTGTGGAAAAAATACCAGAGAACAGCCATACAGTACTCAACTATTAGCAAGCTTCAAAATCCAGTGGCTATACCAGCAGAGTCTTAAACATCACTAACACAGTCAGTCTATTTAATTGGGAGCCTTGGGTTGTTCAAGCATGTGCTGCGGGGTAACTAGACAAACAGGAGAAAACAGAGCAGGCTATTGTGGAAAAACATAATAGCTTATCATTGGGTCTGCTTGCTGAGTGATAAGACCCATATGGATAGCCTGTGGGTTGCTTCCTCACACTGCCTCTACTCCACGGCTGATACCTTGCTATTAACTGGCAAAACTAAATCCATCGTAAGACCCGGCTTTGCTAGAGAGAGTGTGGTAATTCAAGCAAGGGAAAATGTGTGTGTGAGTGTGTGTGTGTGTGTCCTTCACATAACACACATCATGAGAAGTGCTAAATCAACAAAGATCCTGCTGGCATTTACATAAGAGCACCTTTTGATTCGCTGTGCAAACCTCCCATTTACAAAACACACTTAATGAAACACACAACCGACAGACTCAAGTCTCAAAAAAACGGAGCATGCTCGAGCTCCAAAGCAAAGAAAGTCATACTAGATTGTTCATACCAACAACACTTAAATCAAATTCAGCTTAAAATGACTTTTATTAATTGTCCCCTTTGTGGATCCACTAACTCGACCTTAACAGAGGGCTGAGAAGCCTTATGATCCCCGAGGCTTTGTTGGTGTGTTGGATAATCGATGGATGGATAGAGGAGGTGTCTTGTGGAAAAGATGGGACGTCACATTGACTTGACTGAACCGACAGCTATACGTTTATTTTCCTCAAGTCTTCACACAAAGCAGCAGCTTCCAAAATGGCAACCCATCCATTACCTCACCATATAAACTTTCAGTTCCTGCCTTGTCCATTCAAATTGGGCTATCATGTCAAACATGAATAACTTCCATATAAACAATCACAAAATCCTTCAGCAAACACACACACCAAGTTATTCCACACTTCTATTACTTTGAGGCTCTCTGCACATGCTCAAGCAATCAAATTTCTCTTCTATAAAAGAGTGCCATTTAACTTAGGCATCCCCTTTATCAGCAATACGACATGTCACACTCAAATGACGATGCACGTCCAAACATTCTCTGGTACACTGGTGCACAATGGCGTGTTTAGAACACATTATTTAACTTTCAAGTAGTCAAGGAAGAATTTAGTCCTTCCAAACACTGAACACAACTTGGACTGCAACTACATTCCTTCCAGCTGTGGGATTGCTCAGGGGGTGAGGTGCTGAGCAGATTTGGGGATACTGATAAGCTCCAGCTGAAAGCCTCTGTGTCAGGAGTTGTCCTCGAGGGTCTGATAGGTGTCTGTGGTTATGCTACATGGTGATCAGAAGCTGACTCTTTTAATGCTTCACCCGATCGGTGACTGGATGGTCGGAAGCTACAAGTCCAATACATTTCCAATCAGCAGCAGCGCCATGCATTCGAACTGCCAGGTTCTGCTGACAGCAACACTGTCTGAGTTACAGAGTGTTGCTGTTTGTCACCAATACCTCTCTCTCTCCCTCACACTATAACCCACACTGTGTACAATGCTGCCTCTGCTTCTGATATAAATTATTACCATAAAATTAATGATCCATCACAGAAAGGTTCCTTATGGCTCCTGTATAGTTATAATAAATGAATAAATAGTTTAGCAGTCTCACACAAAGCAGCAAATTAAAGCTCCCCCCACCTGTTGAAGGAAGATCTCATCATATGGCACAGATTTTGTTTTCAGATGTTTAAAAGAATATAGTGAACTGTAATGCGACTTGTAAAACAGAAAAGGAGAAATATTTTACTTCTTGTCCATTGGGTTTTATTTTTGGACCCCTCCGCCCAGTGACCTGGAGAATTTTATTTTATATAGTTTTTTTCAGTTCTGTTGTCAGACAGCTCTGTACTGTGGGGTGTTTTTTTATTTTAAAAAATCACTGCTGTAACATTTTATTGTTGAGACAGTTGAATATTAAATTCATCCAGAGGGCAGCAAAGATGAGTTCTGTTGTTATTTGTAGCTCTTACAGAGAATCCATGTCTCCATTGTCTGTAACTGCGGCATCACAGTTGGGGGGGTTGGGGGGGGCTGCCCATTTCCAAAGGTTATTGGATGAAAGGCAGTAAATTTCGTGCATAAAGACCCCAAACTGGGATTTGAACCCAGAACCTGAAATGTCTGATCAGTGCATCTCCATGAAGAACCACATGGAAAAAAGTAGCTTTAGTTTCAAAGTTCCTTATGGATGTATATTCAAAGTGAAGTAGTTCTGCAAACCTATGGAACAGTGATTAATGTATATCACCAACTTTCTAGCTAAATAAAAAAATGAAAAAATAAATTTTGACTTCTTCTGGACAATGGCTTGGCTACTTATCTAATGTCCAGAAAGCTTGCCTGTCACATACTCTAATAAGAAATACCTAAAGAAAATATAAAACATTGACTAGAAGCAGATGGTGACTCAAAGTGTGACGTGTTGCCACAAGTCTACAAGGGTCATGGCGGAGAAACTGTATCACTACGGGATGTGCAGTTAAGCAAAGAAGTAAAAAAAAATGAAGAAAAATAAATAATAATAAAGAAAAAATACTTCTCAAAATGTTTAACAATGGGAGAAATTAGTCAAGAAAAAGCCGAGGTCGACACCAGCCATGGCTCTACTTCAGGAACACCACATCACATTCATTCAGCCTCGACAAATACTCATCCGTGTGCAAGAACCTGCCAAAAGAAACTCAGAGATTATATATGAAATAAAATGCCCTGGACTTATTGACTTCTATTGGCATTCAAACTAGAAGAATTAATTTCTTAACTGAGGTTAAAATATCCAAATCCGCACAGAAGGGCTATAATGGCACATGCATTTGTATTGGAAATGTCACTATGCATGGGTACCGAGCGAAAACGGTCCTGTGCAACATTTCTGTACGGAAGTGAAGCGCAGAACTATGTTTTACACCACCAAAAACTTTAAAAGCTGCATCGAAATAAAGTAGAGAGGATTCTCCCTTCTCATTTTATTCTGCTATTTTAGAACATTACAGTTTTATTCTTCTATAGGGATGGAGAAAAACAGCTTGACCAAACCAGAACTTTATGCCAGCAAATTTCAATAGCAATAAGGTACAATAGAGCCCTGGTATTTGTGGAGGTTGGGGTCTGCAGCCATCTATGAATAGTTAACACCTGCAAATTCATAAGACTCCCTCTAAAAACGATTAAAAATCCCCATTTTGTTAGTTTACGTAAACCAAATATACCACAATATGTTGTAGTTCATGCTTTAAACCATTTTGATGCTAGTGCAGAAGCTAATATTTAGTCTTCTTTGTCTTATTTTTATATTGTTAAACTTCATATTCACCACCCGTTTTCTGACAAGTTATGAATCAATAGAACATTTCGGCACTTGGATGAAGTGGTTTTTTTACCCGTTTGAGATCGGTTTATTTCTGAAATGGAAACACTTTTTTTCACATCAAACAAGTCACATGATCAACAGCCAGCTGTTGCCACTGGTGCAAACCATAAAGAAGAAGGCCACATGAAGTAGTTGGAGGATGATGGCACGCCATATTTTTTTAAAATGATTTATTCATGTGTGACTGTAATTGCGTTTCTTATTTAATGAAAACACCGCGATTGCAAAACTGTGTTTTGACAAACTTTTACGCACATTTGCAAAGGAAACGCAGCCCGTGACCACACATAACCAGTAAATCAATGTTCCGATTCCGTTTCATGATAAAAACATGGGAGCTAGGATCTGACATCCACAACGTAATGAATTTATCTTGTGCAACGCGTGAGTCAAGATCACATTTTAAAGAGAATCAGGATTTTTTTTTTTCCTAGCAGCAGGTTTATTATCAAGTCTCTCACTTAATTATAAAGACTAGGATACACATTTTAATGAAGGGGAACGTGTAGGGAAAGTTTTTTAGCTACTGTATACTAAGAACTACACAAGGTCACATAAAACGCCTGATGAGCAAGCAGTGCTGAGAAAAATGGGACAACATGTTCACTAATTACAAAACCAGACCATGCCAATTAAGCAACAAAGTGGCGCTTGAAATAATTTCCCCTTTTAAAACTTAGTGTTTGTTTGCGTCTGTTCTACTTAAAGTCAATTTATTTGAGCAGAGCCATAAAGCAACAGGACATTTCTTTGACTTGTGTTTCATCTGCTTATGTAGGACAAAGCTCCATCTCGTGGAATACATAGATCCCCTGCATTTGAGCCAACAAAGTTCTCAATCAGCTGAGTAACATCGTGGTACACTATCAGCCAAAGAGATCCAATGCACAGACAGAATGCTGAATGTATAGAGTTTATAAAGAACCCCGCGTGTCAGCTCATTTCCCAATAAAAGACATCCAGAGCCTGTTAAACTACTGCACACCGAGAGGGAACAGCACCAGTACACGCCGATCTGCTTCATCAAGGAGTTATGACGTTTTTATGGCCAGGAAGCACAGCAATAAGTTTGTTTCTTTGAGGTCATATAAAATTTATAGCAAACCCGTTACTGGAATTAAAAAGGAACACGCAAAAACAAATTATCCGTCTTTACTGAACACACAAATCTCTAGAAGGTGGAAAAGTAAAAAGGGTGAAAGAGTGGGTCTATTAAGCGGACACAAATATCTGTCAAGGCAGCATGGTCCAACAAGAACTGTCCTATAAAACCAGCTGCATGAGCAAGTTCTTGTCCAACCTGCTTTGCTTTGTGAAACAAAGCTTAACAAGGTGTGTCTTTCTCTGAATTGTCCAGTTTTTTTTTGCATTCTGCCGATGCATTTGATTTACCATTAGCTTGTTTCTTGCTGTGCATTATTAATCGGTGTGTTTCTCACTACCTGTCTTTAAAACCTCCACCCTGCAGACTTCTGGGGCTGTGCCAGACAAATCAATTGTTTCGAAAAAGCTGGCATGCTGACAGAATCATCCCATGAACAGCTCAGAGCAGAAAATGCCACATTATTAAATGGAAACCAATCGTCCGTACAGAGCTGTGTGAGAGTAACGCTCTTTATTTACTCAACACCGATTTCCGGTCTACTTTCAGGTCTGACATGGGGATTCTGACTTAGATTGATTCAATTTTTTTTTTCTTTTAGGAACGCAGACAAAGAAATTTGCTATCTTCTTTGGTTAAGGTATTAGATTATAATCTAACAGAAAATCCAGGGATAACAGACTTCTCCCCATCAATCCATCAAAGCCCTTGTCACTGACCTTTATGTTTTTGCTAAACTCAAAAATGCATCGTAGTACATCCACAATGTTAGGAGTTCTTCGTTTTGATGCATTTAATGAAAAGCAGAAAAACAAAACCCAATTTTTCAACATTTGAAGTGCAGATCATGCGGATTACAGCAAGAGCTTGTCGTACAAGAGACAACACGATATTTCTCATGCAGGCGACCGCTATCTCGCGAGTATTAGCTTGCGAGGAGGCACGAGGTTACAACTTGCCTGGTGAAATTGTAAAGAAGCTACCCCAATTACCCTTAAATTATTTGTTGTTCAGATGATAATGGAAGGCGATAGCATCACTATAACGATGTAAACTGAACAGGGTACGTTCCACTACATCACAATCACAGCGTTCGCTTTCAGTTTGAACTGGGGAATGTTGTACGAACTGTCATACGGTCTGAGGAGTTTAAAGAAATCAGAAATACAAAATAGCAGGTTGTTGAGCTTGTGACAAAATCTATAAAGATGCAGAATAAAGACTTTTTAGCAACATAAATTTTTCTCTACAAGAATTATTACAATCTTGTCCAATCTTGTTTTTGTGAACTCCATATGGCATTTCGTCTCGTCTTGCACGTTTTATGTATCGTTACACCCCTAATGATCCCCAGTCACAGGAAATCAACGGAAAATTGATCACTTGGTCTCTCCATAATTGATTGGTGGATCTCTAACCGGTGGCTTGTCCCTTTTAACTCTCAGTGTGAAGAGACAATCAGGTAAGTTATCAATTAATTTCACATCTTGAGTCATCAAAATCCTCCCCACGCACACACACTCATCATAACCCCAGTAATCTCCACCTTATTTCAGGTGGAATCCCTCATAATTCCGCCGTTTGTGTGCGTCCGTGAGACAGATTGGCATGAAACTGGATTTCAGAGCTAATAATTGTTTGGAGCAGCAGACATTAGATCGAAGCTGGGAGGTAAATAGGATACACCAAATCCTGGCAGTGTGTCAGAGGAAGGAAAACAAAAATGTCAAGAACAGAAAAATACAAGTGGAGGATTTTCACAGCCTTATAAAAATAAAAAATAAAACATTTCTCTTCCTTCAGACACAATTTTTAATGATCCATTTCATTGACTTTTTGTCAGAGTATCCAGTATTCAGATATTAAACCCTTTTTTTCCCCAAAATTTCTCTGTTCTTTTGCTTCAAATTCAATCAGAATTCTATGTTTTACATGGTAAATGTAATTCAAACAGTTTAGAGGAGAGAGCTAAAATCCAAATATTTGAGTGTCCCTTAAAACTGCCAAATTTAATAGGCAAGTGTGCCTCAATATGGATTAATACAGTGGAGTGGAAATCTCTCTCAGCAAACACACACACCAGGGAGTTACAAATCCTCAAATAAGCTGCTGCTAAGGTGTTTTCTTTCTGCAAAAGAATTACAAAAAGACACCCGTCACTGCGCCCTGTTTTTGATCTCAGGTGAAAGATTAAATTGTCCATTAACCCATAGTCCGCATTTTTCTGTATTTCGTGTATTTTGTTTATGAGAACTCGATTCTGACTTTTCTTCAACATTTTAGTTACTTCTACAAAGGTTTTATTTAAATGGCCTTAAACATTACTTTATGTTGAGCTAAAATAATCTCTTTTTACACAAATGACATTCTTGTGAGCTTCTAAAACGCAGCGTTTCACTGATCCTCTGGAGTTATGATCGAAAAGCAGGTTTTTAGATGGTTGTGAATACATCGTAGAGTATTTCTGAGGGAAAGATTGTTCTCTCCTAGTGTAGGGCTTTTGAAATAATCCATAGTTCATTTATTATTACTCATCTTTAAGTGATGAATGAAGTGATAAACTCAGAATAAATGAGCACAGTGGGAATTAGAAGAGCTGAAGACATATTATCCACAAGAAGTTTTGTTTTCTGTTCTCTATAGGGGGTAGATGACATGAATGTAAAGTTTTATCCTGATATTTTGTGGTACTATGGTGATAGCGATAAAAGTGACAATTAAAAACCATTAGTTATTTTCACATAAATAAGCTTGATTTGTATCACTAAATTGCTGACAGTAACTCCATATAATCATATTACGGAATTAATTGGAATTTATTGTGACAACAATAAATCAAAATTCTTGTCATGATAAGAAATTTATCACAATAAATGATAAACGATACAATAAATGCCCAGCCTTACTCTTTTTTCAAATTTAAGCATAGTTCTTGGGGGGGAACATTATTTTTTTTCTCATTTGCAGTCTAGTGCAAATGAGAAACACTGGACCAGTCAAATCATCTGATGTGATATCAGTCCGGGATGTGAGCTTTTTTATTCAACTCCTAGCAGACCTCTCTAAAGACCATGCTCAACAATTGTGCCTTTAACCAGTTCTTCCTCAGTCACTCTTGGCCAGATCCATCTCTATTTTGCAGCTCCACATTTGCACATCACTCCACTCAAGTACACCACAGAGCACTAATTTTACACTTCATATTAGAAACTTTCGTTTTAACCTGAACTCGATTAAATGTGTTTTTAAAGTCTCTTGTACATGGTGTATCTCCCGGTTTATTATGGACCTCTGAGCCAGGTCACGATGACACCGTTGCTGTTCCTCTCTGCTCCATTTTCTGCAGCAGAGAGAGGTTCAAGCTGAAGCAGGTAGTGAGTATGACGATAACAGACAACAGGGGTGACTACCTCATATTGTAGTCAGAAGTGCTGATGGTTTGTCTGCTTATGTAACACAAGTAACAAAAGCTATATAGTCTCCGTGTAAGTATGTATAAAAAAAAAAAATCTGAGGCATAATAGTAATATACTACTTCGAATGGTGAAACCGTAAAAAACTCAGACAGTATCTAAAAATGAACCAAAGAAACCTGTTCAACTGAAGAACAAATCAGTAGACGCGGTACGACCACCTGGTGCCCCTTCAAGCGTAAGATTAGGGGAAGATGTCAAGGTTTCTGGGACAACATCCAGTTATACATTATGTTACTCTGAATTTAATACAGCCTAATGAGAGCTCTCAGCCTCCAACACATGATCACAGACACACACCGGTACACCCCAATTAGCTTCTTTTTGCAACCAAATTTTCCTTTAACAAAACATGGACCATAACTACAGACATGAACAAGTTCACCAACCACTTCCCCTTCATGTCTGTTTAGTTTCATCATCACTGAACATGTTACCAAGTAACCATTGTTTTTGTCTTTTTCTTCCTTTGATAAGTCACTTGCTAAACTAAATACGTACGTCACAAACCCATGTGGCTCATGCTAGTCTAACCTGCAGACTGAAGACATCTGGCTCAACGTCTGTTCATCTAAATTTTGAAAGAAGTAATTAGGCTCTAACACTACTGGAACAGGAAGAAATCACTTATTGTACACAGTTTAAAGGCTTCAAAGCTTATTTGCCTTCATTTCGTGCTTACTTTAGTAAAAGAACCAAATCCCTTGAGCAACATGTCTAGCACCTCGCCTGAGGTGGCGCTGCACCAAGAACCACAGAAGAATACGATTAGAAAACCTCTCATCAAGAAACTGAGAGCAACTTCCTTCTTCACAAAACATAAACAAAAACGGCAGTCAGATTTTAGCAGTTGTAGGATTGCTCTTTGCCTTTAGCAAACGTGCCATGTAAACACTCTTCAACACTCGGCTAAGTATGAGCAGAGGACAACCGCTAGCCCAAGAGATGCAGATTTGTTTTCATTGTATTTACCCAGAATGCCCTGTGCCATGGTCCACTTCCTGCTTTTGAAGTGATCTCCAGTCCTCTTGGTATTGACATTTGCATTCAAACCGCACCAGAGTTCACGTTAACTGAGTGAAGACCTAAAGTTTGCAGGCAGACCTGAGATAATTTTTTTGGTCTACATCAGAGTATGATTACACATTCATACCTCCGCAAACAAACCAGACTTTCTAGTCTAGAGTATGATTAAAGCGGATTAAACAGGGCTGGTGTGAATTCCCCCCAAGCGTCTTCTAGTAAACAAGTCCCCATAAAAATCTGAATAATTAATCTAGAAATAGCTAAATTAGGTTAATGTTTGATTTTTTTAATCAAAAAAATCTGAATCAGTCATAATATTCATAAACACCGTATCGTCCAAGAAAAGTCTTATTGGTACTATCACAGGAACAACTGACACACATATAGGGCTAAAAATACTATCCCTCCTCTACAGGCCCCAGATGTAATTTACCTGTGCAGTGAGCAGATTAACAAGTCTGATATATATGATGTCATCATAGTTTATCACCAAAACAACTGATATATTTGAAAATATCTTGTACAATTTTCAGATTCCACATCTAAAGAAACACTCGAGATGCTCTAGTGGCTTTTGGAGTCCCGGTGTCTTAATAAAACATTGCTCCCTTGGCCATCACATATTTATAATAGAAAAATGTAACAGTTGTGCTTTACAAGTCATAATTCAGACCTCTGGAACACAGCCTTGGCTGCGTTTGGATATCGAGGAAAATGGATAGCCAGCATACAATAAATCACTCCCTCTCAGAATAAATTGTCATAGTGTGGATCAAATTGCTTTTTCTCTTCGAAGTGCACAAAAACTCACTGCTGCCATAGCTGCACAGCTCCTTATCTGGTAGAGAAGTTGTGAAAGCATATCCAGAGCAGTACATTCAGCAACAATAGCAGCCCTTTTTTGTGACACAGATAGTAATCTCTGGCTACAGCAGTGCATTTAAAGCAACATCTGCTCAACACCAGCTCGCAGAGCAGCCAAATATGCAGAGAGAAGCCAACACACTGGGACTTCCAAGTATACAGGCAAACCTTATCTTGAAAATTAAAGGGTCTTAGGTTCAATTTAAAGGCAAAGATAAAAACAAATTTAAAACGAAGTCAGTGACTCACCTCTAGAGCCTCAAGGGTGACAAAGCCTGTGATGGAGAAGCCATCAATAATGTCCTCCTCAGCCGAAGTAGACTCCTTTCGCTTCCTCCGCGGAGGTCGAGGCCGGGACGAGGAAGGCTCCCGCTCGGAGTCGGAGGAGAGGCGAAACACCGAGCCTTTGACGTGGTTGCTCCTTATCCCATTTGGTCTCCTCTCCCGGTCCCTCTCCGACCTCGACTTCCTCTTTTTCCGCTGGTTGCTAGATCGAGGTCCATCCACGTCCTTCATGGCGAACATCCAAGTAAAAACCCACCGCCTTAGAAAAACTCAAACCCTCGAGTGAAAAGCCTCTGGAGAACTTCCACAATATCCTAGAAGGTGTTGTCAGTCGGTTAGATCCAACACAAATGGGTAATATCCAAGAGATAAAGACTTTTAGAGGAAATTCCAAACTGCATTAAATCACTCAATCAAGCTGGGTTCCACTTGAAGATTCCTAAAGGCAGTCCATCAAATCCATCATGCCATCACCAAGCTCCCAATTCCATCAAAGGAGGGCCTCTTCAAGTTAAAGCAAATGTCTGCTCAATGAACTTATCCCTCCAGAGTAAGGTGAACAGGTGCTGCCACATTTTTCTTCCCCGACTGACATCTCTGGCCTAGGGACGGCAACCTCACACCTGCAAAAATCAAGACAGAAAAAGTGAGAGAGAGAGCATGTATTTGCACATGTTCACTCTGCAAAGGTCAATAATGCATTTAGTTAACAAGTCACTGTTGTAGAGGGTGCTGCATGCTACTGTGCACAACGCAGTATGAATGTTTTATGAGGACAGCTACATCTGGTGAGTAAACTCTGGGTTCTTACACAACCAGGTCTTTGAGCTCGGAATAGAGATTGTAACTGTCCGCAACCTTTACAAAACTGGATGCTAAACTGTTGCCTCTTTCACAGAACATTCCGCTTATCTACACACAAAGATGAGATGGAAGCTGCCTCTGGTCATTCATAAATCACTAATCAGCCCATCGATATCCTGCACACACACGCAAGCTTTCAAAGACCAATCTGGCAGAACAAAAGGAAGCGTGGAGCGGTACTCGGTAGAGTCAGGAGAGTAGCTGTATGGCAGTCAGAAGGTTGGGGGTTTGATTCCAGCGTTCCCCACTACATGTACATGTCTTCTTGAAAGGCATGGCATTGAAAGGCAACAATTTGGTGTATGAAGCCACAGATTGACTTTAACCCACCAATGACTTTTCAACTTTTCAAAAAAATAAAAAAACATACCAAGACTACATCTAGGCTCTAAGCATTTTGTGAAAGAGGCTTGTGTTTCTGATGAGGAACATTCTTGAAAAAGAAAAAGATTTAGATGCTCCTTTACAGGTGTGAAATGCTATGGTGGCGCATTAGTGATTAGTCTTCTTTAGGAAGACTAATGGCTTCAAAACTGCTAAAAATATCCCTATGATTAAAAACCATCTTAATTAAACCCTAAATAAAGCATTATGCGACTGTGAACTTTCTCTTGCTCTGTGGACCACACAAAATCTGAGCACTGTTCCCTCCCCAACCTGTTGCTGCTCATTGCTGGTGAGATGGCCACACGTTTGGTGGCCGAAAGATTAATTTGGTTCTGGAAGATGTGGAAAAAATTAACAAGCAGCACAAGTCACTATATGTAAAATAAAGCTGCTAAAAAACGCTACTGGAAAGCTGCAAGCCGCATGTCCGTTAAGAAGCCTGACTGCAGACTCACTACCTGATGGGACAGGTTGATTAATTAACCAGCATAGCATACTATACAAGTACACTGGCAAAGGTTCCTGAATTTGATGCAGAACTACAACACTTGGAGTTAAATTTTGTGCGCAAGTCATTATTTGGATTGGTATTCTGCCATGAAGGCTTTGAAACTTCTAAAAATAAAGATGTAAGCTTTTTAGTATCAAATGTAAAGCTCAAGAATTTCAGGTCTTCAGCAATAAATTAGCCCAAATGTTCTTATTTTTAGGTGATCTGCGATCGGATCAGCTGATACTTGCATGAGAAACCAATAATATCCACCGATCATCTACTTGTGAAACAATAGTCACCCCACTGTTGCCAAATTAGCAATTTAGCGAGTTTTCAGACAGGAAAAAATCGTATCGGCCAAAATCGGAATAGGCCTGTCAGTGTATTTTTAAAGATTGGTGATCGGTGCACCTCCACCCCAAACATTAACTTATCAGCAGTTTGAAATCACATCTGCATTGGTGTTGACCAAAAACCATGACAAAATAGAGATAGCACACACTGAATGAACACTGTTGCTATATTTCTGTCATATAGCGATGAAGAACTATCAAAGAGAAAGGAAATCCAGACAAATGCCAGGATTCTTTAGTGATGTCATACTGCACTGAACCACACCACTCACCAGTGCATACCTCCACTGTCTGACACGGAAGGCATTTGGAAGCTTTATAAGATTACTCTGCAACATTCAACAGCTTGCAGGCCTGTTTTGCATCCATCTCAAGAATTTAGCCAACAGGGTAGTAACAAATCCCGAGAAAATCATTCTGACATCGTCCTATGACAAACCACCAGCTACTTAACGCATCCAAAAATAACAATTTTGACCCATTACATCACTCAGACATAAAGGAGCATAAGATAACTTAACCCACAAACTTAAAGCGTTTTCTGAAGAGTCCCTCGAAGCAATAGGTTCAAACAAAGAGGAGACATGTCTCTCTGCATCGCCAGACAAACCAGAACTGATTTGTCTCAGTCAACCATCATTCCCAACTTTACATGACAGCCAGTGTGTCCAAGGAGACAATGCAATGGAGCTCATCTGGAATTCTGCAGCACATGCACACACACGCACACTCTGCTACACCCTGCAAAGTGGGAAATGTTCAGTTTTAACATTAAAGAAAAACAAAAATCCAAAACAAAGCCACATCTACCAAGCCACCATGCAAACATTTAAAGATGCAGGGATCATTTCAGGACACAGTTCATGCAGTTATACCAATCTGAAGGAGAAAAAAACAAAAAAAAAAAAACAGAAAAGAAAAGAAAAAACACCTTTACTGTAACGTCACCGTTTGCTTTTTGTCTTTCTCTTATTTTTTTCTTTTTTTTTAAACTATGCATTCAACCCTGAAGCCTCGTGCCGACACTCATCTGGTGACACGCGCACACTGCACACACAGCTCCCATGCTATTGCTTATTTGAAACAAACTGTGTTCCAGCACTCTCCCTGGCTTTTCCTCCTCAGTGGAGACTCTTTGCCTCGTCTTCGCTCACAGTCCCTTTTTGTCCGCCTGTGCTGTCAGTACAGATCTCTGGCTCTGGAACACAGTCCAGCCCACAGCAGCGGCAGCAGCAGCGGACTGGCACTGCCTCCTGCTCCGGCTCGCGCTCTCTCTCTCTCTCTCTCTCTCCCTCTTCAAGCCTCATTTTCCACTATAAGAACACACAACAAAAGCAAGCCTCTTTTTTTTTTTTTTTTTTTTAAGAGCTCCAAGACACGTCATGCAAAACCAAGAAATGCAAACCCTTGCGAGTGAGGAAGGGACCGTCCGGACAAGTTGAAGGCCTCTTGGTCAGAAGAGGAGGGGGAAAAAAATAGATAACGCACAAGAAGGTTTGGAGCTGGCGAAATAAATCCCCGCAAAGGAAAACCATAGGGCACCTCCTCCTCCTCCTCTCCCCAGTTCCGAGCTTCAGGATCCCGGAGAAGGGAGACCGGGGCGCAGTGATACTGGCGATGCCGCAGTGCCGCTTTACAGGCGGAGCGCTTCCTCCTCGGCGCAAATAGTGCTGCCTCTGGACACACGTCGGGTCATTATTTAGAGGAGAACGCCGACAACACCGTGTACCTGGCGGCACAGTCAGAGTTTCTAATGAGACGTAGTAGACACCAGGCTGTATAATGTCGGAAAAATGTGTATTTGCTATCAAAAATGAAAAATAAGTAGAAATAATTGTGAATGAAACAATAAAGGTTTGTAATGATGTGTATGACAATAATTTATTTTGCTACTTTAGAACAGTGGTATTTCTTTTACAATTACTTTGTGAACCTCTCTTTCACTTTTTAAGTGATGTGCATTTAGCCTTTTATATATACAAGTCTACATTTTATTTTAATCAAAACAACGGAATGGGAGAGAAAATCTGTGCAATATGTATAGATCGTCCTACATAATGAACATCTGTACTGTTCTTAATATCACTGTGGTATTGGGAAATTCATGAAGTTGTACAGATGCACCAATCAACTGGTGAGAAACCAGAATCAATCTCTTTTCCATTGATGACTAATGATCATTTGGTTAAATCAAAAAATAAAAATCTTAAATTTTTCCCCCTATTTATTAAAGTTGGTAGAACAAAGAACTATATACACATCAAATAACAGCATGTAGGCTCTACATAGGGTTGGTTTAATGGATAACTTGGTCATGGGACGCATCTTTTTCCTGCAAGTATGTAATTTCAAAATGTTAAAGCTCTTTAGTGTTATTCATGTTTCACAAAAAGTCTGACTCAGCCAATAAGTGTCACAAGGATGCAAAAAGCAGAAGGTTAAGCTGTTTCAAATGCAGAACAACCAAATTCCACAACACCTTCATCCCTCAAGCCATAAGTGTCACGGTGTGTTGTTTTAAAGTGGACCCAAATGCAGAAAGGCAGCTGGTAGATGAAGGATGTTTATTAAAAATTATGAACAACAATGAAAAAACTTGCAAAAATCACAGGGAATACAGGGAGCCAGAGCAGAACAAAAACAATAATCCAGGAGGAAAAAGCCAGCCGGGACGACAGTGAAGAAACAGGAAAAATAGCAGAGTATACTGGGAGGAACTGAGAATGAGTTGTATACATACTGGGGAGATTGATAACTGAACAAGGAGCAGTTGGGGTAGGGCTAGAAATGGGGAGGGAGAAAAAGTGGCACGGAGGGCAAGAGAGAGTACACAAGGGACTAGGAGATAAATCTAAAGCTTAAGAATAACAAGACCCAAGAACCATGATTAAACTAGAGTAACAAAGAATAACAAGACACAAGAAATAAACATAAACTAGAGTCACAAAGGAGTGAGTTAATAAAGTAAAGCAAAAACAAGTCTGATCTAATAAAAAAAGAGACTAGAGAACACAGAATAAGCAAACCTCACAACAACTCAGGACCCTAACAATAAGTCTACTAAACTCCCATAAAGATTTTTATTGTACAAATTTATATTTAGACTTTTTCTTATTGTTTATTTATTATTAACACTGGAGACTTGCAGTGGAATGTTGTTCAATATGTACATTTTAAAGGTACAGTAGAACAACAATAAATCTGTTCATGTCTAAGTCTCTGTAATGGTTCCCTGACCTGTAGTAGACAGATGCTGTCAGTTTGTAAAAAAGTCAAGAAGTCCTCAGAGCTGCGGAAAACTAGCAGGCTGGTTCGATGAGCGCCGTCTCTCATAGCTGACTAAAACCACCTGAGTAAGCAAACAGGAGTTGAAGATGACATCATGCACCTGCTTCAACAACCCCCAAAGCGGGCAGCACTGTAGGGAATATGTTTTTTTTTATTATTATTATTATTTCTCCACTGCATTTAACACAATTCAACCTGATTTGGTTTGTCAGAAACTCCAGAATACACAGGAGGAGGCCTCAACAATCGCCTGGATCAATCACTACCAAACAGAACACATGTTTTGGAGTGTGAAGAGTCACGTGTCTAACCAGGTGGAGCACCACAGGGGAGTGTACTCTCCCCATTTCTTTTTTTACTCTGAACACATCACACGTCCAGCGCAAAACAACGTGGAAACAATCATATCTTGAATGTGAATGAGACAACTGATGCTATTGTGGATCGTAGGAGAAGCAGGAATATGTCTAAGAATATTTTCATCATGACAAAAGAAGTGGAGGCAACGGGGGAGAATCAATACCTTGGTGCCGCCTGCACAACAGGCCAGCCTGGAGATGAAACAGCTAAATTGACGGGACAGAGCTGTCATTTATTTCTGTCTCACCTACTTATGGCAGCGTAGGCCTTTTAGCATTTTCAGCAATGTATTGCAGACTTTTTTTTTTTCCAGTAGAATGCTTCAAAACTGAAAGTTCTTGCAATTTCTTTTTAACACAATTTCTTAAACTCTAGAAATCACATTGAGATTTCTTGTAATCCAGATGATCTTGTAATTCAGTCCAGGTACCTATTTCCAGGTATCTCTAGCCCAGTTTCTCTCCTTTATGTATTCTAGTCCTTCAAAAAAAAAAAAAAAAAAAAAATCAGAATCTGTCAAAAATGGAATCGGCACACCGGATTTGAAATTGGCAATATATGTTTGGAAAAGGCTGATGGATGCATCTTTCTGACATTGCCAACATTTGGCTGGGGAATTTCTCTGTAGGATTAATACTGCAGTCGAGTTGTCAGCGCATGACTTGTGCGATGAAAGCACCTCTAAGCTTCTTGCTGCAGGGACACCTGGGGCCAGCTAACTTCATCACCTCATGTAACAAACGCCGACAGAAGTCTGATCTCAGGGAAATGCGGCGGTAAATAATGTATCACAATAAGCACCAAATACTTTCGGAGTCTCCTTTCAACATTTAAAGAAAGCGTTTACCTTAGAGGGACGGTTTTCTCTGTTGTATTCTAGCGGGCTGACTGGGAATATTTAACTGATGGGTAAAACAGTTGTTGGAAAGTAAAGGGTCTTTGAGTGATTTATAGTTTGTGAGTTGTGTTGTATTGATGTTGCAGTTGATGTTGTATTGATGTTGCCCTTGAGAGAATGAGAGAGACAAACATGATTATGTAAGAGAGCGGTTATTTAAAATCCATAAAATGCATCGTTTGCTCGGAACAAATCCATATTCCCACTTTACCCTGGTTTCTTTAAAGAGGTTATGTTGATTAGGGTTTTTTTTAATCCACTGTCAATGATAAGCAGTAACTGTTTACTTAATATTATTGTGCTAAATGTTTTTTCTATATTTGATCTATAAAGAAATAAAAGAAAACTCAGCGTTAATTAGGTTTTGGACTGTGACAGAATATGCCTGGTATCTTTTTTCTTTGTAATATTTGAATACCCTTGTTTATACAACAACCTTGAATTAAACATAATTACACTAGCAGATGAAAATTATTGAAAAAATTTTAAATCCTGCAATTATGAGTTGCAGCATATTCGCTTAAGCTCCGACGATTCTTGATTCTTGCATGAATCTCTTCCCACTCTCTAACGTGGGAAGAAAATCCGATAGAATAGACAGATAATTGATTGGTTCTTCACTTGGTACCTGTTGTAGCTCTGTTGTATGCATTTATTAATCAGTTTACCAACATTTATCTGCATTATTATTACTTTATTGAAGCTCTAATTGTGTTTAAAGGGATCCTGATTTTGGGTAGGACAGTGCAGTTGGGGTCCAAGCATTCTAAGTGTGTACGATTTTGAACCGGAGACTCCTTTAAAAACACTGAAGTAGCGCTACAATTTATCATCAAATTATACGCTTCAACTCTCACAACTTCGTTGTCGTCAGCCACTTTTGTTGGTGTGCAAAAATATTTTTTGCATTGTGCTTACACGGTGCAGACCACAAGAGGCGCTCATTCTCATTGACTGGACACGAGAATACTTAGTAATAGAGAACTTATTCAGGGAGGAAATTACAGATTATTCAGTTGTTTGTTCATGTCTTCTCCTCTAGGTAGAAAGCCATATTGCCCATAATCAAAAACTGCTACAGGACACACATGTTAGCCATGCTGACTCCCTAACTTGGGAATAATGATAACATTGTAAACACATCTCTGAATTTGTTTTGATAATCACAAATCGGAAAATTTTGTGGACTGGATAGTGTATTCCGTACTAAATACGAGGTGTTATGTATCTCATGAACAGGTGTTTTATTAAAATGCTTCAATGTGCACTGAGAATCCAGTGTGTTCTCAGCCCAGTTTTTTAAATAGGGGACAAGTGGTGTAGCTCTGAGCTTGCTTAAACTGCCTCAGTCTGCTGTGCTTGGTGCAGCGGTGAGTTCGCCCGCCCATCCGTAAGAATAATGCCAAGTGATACACATGCACTTGACCCTGTCTGATCTTCTGGGAAGAGTGTCCTTGTGACAAAGTGGTGTGGCGGGGACCAGGCGACAGAGAGGCAGCTAATTCTTAGCTCCCCCCTAGACTCAGCTCATTTGTGGGGAAGACAAATGTGCTGCTCTCCCCTCCCGTCTGCCTTGCTATAATCAGCTTTAATTACACCTTCGCCTAAACTTCGTCTGCCTCCACAGCTCCACTAACTGCCACACGACTATCTCCATCCAGGGGATTGAAGTCTGTACAGATGGAAATCAGTGCTGTGAAAAACACTTTAGGCCTTAGCGGATTTGTTCGGTTTTGGCCTTTGCTTTGTCACACCGAAAATGTTTAACATTCTCCAATGTATATGCCATGACAACGTTAATGGATGAATACACGTGATTTATCTAAGAGGTTATCCATTTTGACCTGAAAGCCTCTCTCCCGCAGAGGGTTACTTAGTCAACAGCAACGTGTTGCACAGTTTTGTGCTGCGTTCAACAACACAGAGTTTCAAACGTGAGTGAAAAGATGAGCGAAAGAAAACACTACCACAGAAGTCCGGATAAGACCAAGGAAGTATGTAGCCTACTTTATTACAACGGTAAATTATCGTTCAAGTGAAGAATAATCAATTTATAGTTAACATTTGCAAATTGACGTTAAAAAAATTACTTATTTTAAACCTGAGTATGAAAACTTGGAAAACTGAGATGTTTGGTTTAAGAGAACGAAACATTTTTTGAAAGAGTGCATTTTTTACATTTTGAGTTTACAAAGCTAAGCATAGTGATTAATAGTGATTAATCACAGTGCTAGAGTGTGACTAATCAGACTAAGTCTTTTAATCAATTGACAGCACCACTATATATATATATATATATATATATA
>CAEGAE010022365.1:0-30875 GCA_903067095.1 Girardinus metallicus | reverse complement strand
ATATATAAATAAACCAATATATATATTGGTTTGTCTGAATGAGAACTGGGTTGCAGTTATTCAGCATGGGTGCAGCTGAAACTATTAACACTTTCTCTTTCTCTTATTTCAAGGTCTCAGAGATGGTATGTCTTTGCATCAACAAAACTTGATAAGAGTTACTTTGCATTACATTTTTTTTTTTTTCGCGGATTACATAAAACCCCACATCCCACGCTCCTTAATAATGGCTCCAGACCACCTACTTGTTACCACACGCTATCGGGAATGTTTCTTGAAAAAAGGGCAATTATTGAACACCTTCGGTGTGCAAGGTATTGTAGTATTTAACATTTCAGCTTGGTGTCTTTCGAACTTTGGTCCTTTTGAACTTTTTTCCGGTCAAACTGGATATCTTTCTTTATGCGAAGGAAGAGGAGCCGGCTGACCTCGGAAAAGGACAAACAGCGAGCTGCCTCCTGCTACAGACGGCAGATTACGCTTTATCGCGTTTAAAGGACTGGGACCTTGAAATAATGCACATTTAATAAAATTACCTGCCAGTTGCGCAGGAAGGCGCACATCTTTTGAGTGTCACCTCATATCTGTCCTGACCCTTGCTAAGCCACTTAGACTTTCTGCTGGTGGAAAGTATTTTATCTTCCGAAACTTAATTTTCGTTTCATTTAGGGACCAAAGGTGAGCCAAAGCTTTCAGTCAAATTCAAAACAGTTCAATTTTGCTCTCATCTTGAATCTTTTTTGTGAGTTTTAAATGGTTCAAAGGGTATTACAGTAACACTACAATAGACATAAATGTAACAATTTGCAACTCCCAAGATGTATTAAATCTGCCTGCTAATTTAGCAAAAACACAATTTTACACTTTTGTCTTGCTTTTCTGATATGTTTTACTGATGCACATTTACATTACTATTCAATTTATTCATTTAGCACCAACTTACAACAAATGCCATCCAATGCAATTTGGGACAATTTATTCAATTGCACATTAATTAATTTACTTCCAGACACTCAATTTTACACAGTAGAAGAAAGTACAAATGACATTAAGTCCTTCATTTATTGTACACTGGAAAAACATTTGTCAAAAATTGGCTGAAATTCCGGCCAATTTTAGTTGTTACACTATAGCAATGCAAGTCTTACGTTAGTCTGCATTGTTTTAGACAGTAGCTCAATCAACTCATATTCTATTGCATCTCTTTAGTAAAAGCAAAGCTTGTTCTCTTTTAGTGAGTTCATCATCGGTGTCTGATCAAAAATAGCTTGTAACTTGCTTTTAAATTGTGAAAAAGGGAAATTCTAATACGAACGAAGCATATTTGTTGCAGCGATCATATTTGATTTATTTTTAGTGGCTAAACTTAAAACATTCGAATCAAATCAAAGCAAGGTCATTTTGACAAAATCTTGACTAAAACTGTTGACTAAAACTTTTGTCATCATGTTAATGAATACAGAATAAAATTTCACCCCAGTGGAAAACTGGTGTTTTATCTTAAATGTTTAAAGAGGATGTAAGATGTATGACTTTTCAGTAGCAATAATACCCAGTAAAGGGATTTCCTCCATCCTCCATCTGTTCAATGTGTCAAAAGAAAATCTGGGTTATACAAGATCACAGTAGGTAGAAGCAGAAATACAAAACCTCACCCAAGAATTTGGGATTCACATTACGTGCAACTGTTATTAAGCTCTCTGTTCTCATTTTAAGACTTAAACACTAGTTTATTGTTGGCCATCTTGGACAGCAATAAAACCAGAATACCTAACACTGGGCTCGCATAATGTCTAGTTTCAAGCAAACCGCAAACGGCTTATTCTGATGGTGTGTTTCTGTCAACAAATCTCCGAGGTAAGTAAGGTGTGTTAATGTAGTTAGTTTTGCCATAGGTAGAATTCCTTTTCTATCCTTTTTAAATGTAAACCGGTACTGTCTCAACCTCATTTCCTGCTTCACGCCAGCTTTCTGCTGCTATTTTCAGTGAATTTCACCGAGTAGCTTGTGGCTGTGTATAAAAGATAACATCCTCACTCTTAATCCTGTCTGCAGAGCTCTGGTTTATTTTCTCATCCTGTTAAAACACCCCTCCTCAATAAACAGGACAGAAAAAGATAAATACTGTCCATGCCACTCCCTTTATTGTCAAAAGGAATGACGTGCGCAGCTTTGTTGAACCAGTTGTCTTGCCAATCAGTGAAGTCGTGCTGTTCTGACTCATGGCAGAGGACACTTTAGCATCGCAGCAGCATTAACAGTCGCAAAACGTACCAGCAATAATTTAAACATCTCTTTTTAGATGCTTCTGTGAGTCATCGGTGAATTGTCCAATGTTAATTTCTTTTCTAATGTCCTTGGAGGCTCTCACTCCGTGCTGTCAATATTTTTGTCCAAGCTGTTTGCTGGTTTTTAGGGGGCCCAGCTCCTAATAATTTTAATCGTCTCTGTTGGTAATGATCTCTATTAGCTCCATTATTGCACACTATAAAGCTCAGCGAAAATGACTCATTCTTGGTAATATCAATATCTTTAAACCGTAAAGGCTCTGAGGTGGAAATTGAAATGGAGATGCAGGAGACAGATTCGCGGAGGGAAATGGAAAGAGATGTTCTGAAGCACTGCAGCAGAGTGAACGTGTATCCAATCTGACACCTAGAACTCCAGGCTAATGTCTTGATAGGCCATAAGTGGATCATTGCTGCCCCTTAGAAAATCTTCCCTCGGTGCGAGATAGAAGAAAAAGAGCTGAACAATCCTTATGCCTTTTAGCTGAACTGTGCACCTTGTTCTCTTACTGTTCCTGGAATTTTTTTTTTTTTTTTTCCCCCACTGTCTGCAGCCTTATTGATTCCAGATCAGGGTTGTTTTATGTTTTTCCTGCATCTCGTGCACTGTTACTGTGAGATATACCTCTCAGTGCTGCACATGATTCCAGCTCATCGAGCCCCAGGGCTGTTTATAGTCCACTGCTGCATGGGTTCAAATATCAACTTGGATTTCTCAATGCTGAGCTGCACAACGGTGTGACCTAGGTGACTTTTGCTTTGTCATAACTGAAACGAGGGTCCGTACACGCGAATTGTCCTATGTGATATGCTAGCAACGTATTTGACCCTTTTACTCTTGTTAAAAACAAACTCATCTCATCCTCCTCTTTCATTCTATCTGACAAAGCTTTCTCTTTGTTTCTTTGTTGAAATTTCAGCCATATTTTTTTGTTTGTACAACTACAGTAATTCTCTCAAACACCACAAATTGTCTTAATAAATCTTTACGCTGCAGCCTTTACCCGTGTCTATTCAAATTGTGATCCTAATGTCTATTTTTCCAAGTAGAATAAATGTTAAATGAATGTTAAAATGTCTTTAAGAATCTAATCTCGCCACAGAGATTAGATTACATAAGTCTAAAAAGTAGCTGAAAAACGTTTTTGTACCACTGTGCACATGTAAGTAATCATCCACAAGTAAACAAAAAAGTTTTGTGTAAGCACTTGATGATAAAACAGTATTTCAAAGCTGAAAAACATAAACCAACTGTTGCTGTAAATAAAGGTTTTTACATAAAACACTCTCAAAGTGCTCAAAAAGTACTTGTTTGGTTTGTTTGTTTATTTGCTTTGGAGCTGGTTTTCAATTCGTCTTCATGTGAAATGTACATTGAGAGGACTGGAATATGATTGGCTACACGCCTGTAGCGTCGCAATCAGCGTTGGCACTGATAGGCCACGGCTGTAGGTGGGACTTGTATCACGGACGGTAGTCTGATGCAATTATTTGAAATAGGTCAGTCAAGAGAGGAGAAGCTGGTGCCTGTTTTGCCGCGATGGTATTCAGAAATCTTTCTTTTAGTGGTGACGTTCTGAAAGCAGACTCGTGTGTATGTGAGTTGTAAAGTGCAGCTGACACTTATTAGGAGAAGCTGCATGTTAAGAAGCTTCACTGATGAGGTGATGTCAAGCGAATGCTGATTTCGGCAGCAAATACCTCATGTTTAGTCTCTAAGAGTTTACAAATCATTTGTATGTTATCTGTCCTTCTTTCAGATAAATGGTTTTAAAGTGGTTTCAGTCTTGGCAGATAATTCATTCTGTGTGATGAGGTTAAACAAAAATTTTTTTTATTGAATTTCCAAAATAAATTGACTTTTTGATAATATTTTGGTTTATTAAAATGGACTTCTGTAATGCAAGAAGATATGTTGATGTACCGTCAGGTGCTTTCATGATGTATTAAGATAATTGAACAAACTCAGAAAGGCACAACATAATATGGAAGAACTGTAAAGCTGTATACTACACAAAAGCTGTATATCAACCATTTATGTATGTTAATATTATTAACTGAGCGATGATGACAGTCGTTTATCCTTCCACTCAACTTTAATGCAGTGCAATTATTTCTAAATAACATTTTTGCATCTACTTTTAGAAATAAAATAACTTTCGGAGTATATTCCAACTTAATGAAATACATCTGTACTAATAATAATCTTTTTGTCTCCTGGAATTAAAACTGAAAAAGTTCTTAGCTTTCTTTGCTGCTCTAATAATGCATAAAAAAAAAAAAAACCCGTTAAAGACCAGAAAATTCTCTTCTTTCTCTTCATGAAACTAAACAGAGTGATGATAAAGTGGGTTGCAAATGGCTTCCTTAATGTATGCTTTCACATAAAAAAATGTTTACCATTTAGGAAATGGTAACAATCCCTTTTGGCAATCGCAACAATAATCACATGCAGGAGGCCAGAGTCGGCAATGCATTCAGCACTGCAAGTCAACAATTACCGGGCGGCTGGTGGAAATGACAGGGTAGACGTTAGCCGATCCTGTGTTCCCACTCAGCGCGATTGATGACTTCATTTATCTCTCCCCTGCTTGTCTTCTGGCTTTTCGCCCCTCTGTTGCTATGAAAATGAATAGCCTTCGTAAAATGGAGAAATCATATGCTGAAAACTAAAAAGAAAGGAGAAAAAGACGTGCCTTTACAATACCACTGAGGCATATTTATTTCATCTTAAAGGGGGACGTTTGAGGTCACCCTCCAGTCCTTCCCCAGTGACATTTTCCGACTTGACATTCTGTGACATTTCCAGTTAAATATTGCTGATATTCCTGCAGAGGAATTAAAAGCATGTCTAAAAGGGAGACCGACATTAAAGCTGTTTCTCTCCCTTTCTATCTTCCTCCCTCTCTCCACCGCTCAGTCTCTTTATCCCAAACATTCGGTTTCCCTCCTCTCCATGCAGCAACACAGGCTTACACACACTACCTTCTAAGTGTGGTTGACTCGCATCTCCAGGTATTAGAGGAAGTCTTTCTAATCCAGAGGGATTACTAAAAATTCTATCATGTGGAAAATATAGGAGTGTCTGACTGAGGAAATTTGTGGTGTTTTTTCGGCAAACATTCAAAGATTTAGATGCAGTAACATGACAGGAAGCAGTCATGCAAGAAGGGAAATAGCTTTACCTTCTACGTATGTCCTACATATCGTGGATTGGATTTTGAAAATTCTCTCACTTTTGCTAAAGAGTGTCTGTGCCTTCATGTCAACAAAAATTACAAAATTCTGAACACAAGCCAATATACGCAGTTTTATAGACTAGATCTGTCTTTGTTTACAACATCTTTTACTAGACCTATGTCTTGGAATAATTCACAATCGTTATCAGTCTTGTTTACCATCTCCTGCTCTCTGGAAGAAATGCTTGTCTAAAAAGCTGTTAATTGATGCATTGTAAATATTCAACTTATTTATTTTACCGTCGTTTACACCAGTAATTTTATTGAGGTGAAAATCTATCTTTTACAAGACAGACTTGGCCAAGGGAGCAGAATTACAGTACACTAGAATGCAAGATGTAAAACATAAAGTCAAGATGAAATATGAGACGGTGAGACAGTTGGACCTTAGCAGCTATTAAAACACAATGATCTCTCAAAAAAATCGCTACAGTCATCCTTAACTTCTGTCTTTATGAGTTTAAGCTTACTAAATGAGATTTTGGCTTGCATATTTAATTAAACATGATAGAACATTTATGGTCATAGATAAATCCTTCATGGGAATTTTCCGTCAGAAGTATTTATGATAAATACGCAACCTGCCGCGCTGAAAATGGCTGTTTAGACCACTACAATGCCTCATAATAGCTGACTAAAAATGTTAAATAACTAACTATTGCTTTTAAATATCAATGTAATGACAAATGGAGCTTTTAGCCACTTTTCAGTTTTTCCATTGAATAATTTCACTGAATTTCCACAACAGGATGACACCCAAAGTACCAATAACATCCTTAGATCCAATTTCTTCGCCATCAGGTTGAAAATTGTTTTTGTCCCAAATATCAACATCCCATGAAAGAAAACACATCCATCGTCTTTTTTGCAAGTTTTTTTTTCTTTATTTTGAAAACCCCAAAATAGAATTAAAAGGTGGTTCTTTAAAAATTACAACAAATTTCCTGTACTATATATTTGTCAAAAAATACAGGCTGTTTGTTGTCAAAACTCCATAACTCTTGCGTTTCTAAAGAAGTTTTATTTATCTGGACTTGACGCAAAAATAACTTTATGGATGGCAAAAGTTGCAGGCCCCTTCCCTAATCTATATGAGTAATAATTAAAAAGTTCTAAGCAACTGAAACTGAGACCAATGACGCAGGACAAGGACCCAAGATAATTTTGCCCACACGCACATGTGGATGGCAAGAGTTTTAGAAAAAATCTCCAAATATCACTGTCAGAAACCTGCAGAAAGAGTGGCATATTGCAGTTACTTAAAATGCATGAGAACAAAGATACATCTGTACCCACCTGTAGAGATGACCATTTTGTGCTCCCCAAGTATTAATCATTCATCAGAGGCTGGGTTTTCACTGTGTACGTTGGATGTTGCAGCGCACTTAGGCAGGACTTTTAACATTTGGACAGAACCGTAGAATCAGATTTGCAGCAAGAGATGGTGATTGATTGTAATCAAAATGTAAAGTAAGGCTAAGCTGTCTCACTAATGGATTTAATAGTTTATTCGACTGGAGGGGTGAATCACTCTTAAGGTATTGACCGCAGGATCCTGAAGGATTACAGATGGGCCCAGGGGTCGCAGGGGCAGGTGGGTGTGCTTTGCTCCAACTGTGCGGGTAAAGTGGTGGGTTCTAAGCAGTTTAGCAAATTAATTGGGAATTAATCTTTCTCTAAATGAGAACCTAAGACAAGCAAATCCTCTTGTTTTAATTCCTTTATTTGCAGAAGACTACTATCAATTGTGGTATGTTCAGTTCTTAAACACTAAAACTTAGAGATGTGTTTTGGTTGAAGGATGAAGTTATGAGAAGAGAAATATTTGGCTTTGAAGCACAAGCATGTGCTTGAAAGCGTTCATAGCCTAACTGGTACTGAATAATGCCTTGCCATCAAGCTGATGCGTACAGTCTCCATTCAGGTTCCACTGTGAGCGTCTTCCTGGAGGATAATGCAGGATCAAGAGCTCGGTATATTGACATAATAAGCACGGCGGTAATAGAGGGCCTCAATGGAGCACAAGCGATAATTTCTTCTGCTGTTTGTGTCGAAGCCAATCAACTGAAAAGATAAAACATACCAAAAGGAACATGTGTTCAATAGAATTAAGAATAAGAGAGCTTTGTTTATCACACTTGGCGTTGGTTCGTAGGCCAGTGATACTGTCACAGTAAATGGAGGTAAACTATTGACCCATCTCTTCCTGAGATTCTTGTACATTCGGTTGGCTCTTTGCTTCTTCTTTTTATTGTGGCAATAAACGGGCCGATCTGTTTGTTCTAATTCAGTGGATCTGAGTGAGACTCTAATCAATTACAGTCATTATCCAGGCAGCTGATGGGTTTGTGGTCAGACAAACACCTTGTGGAGGAGCTGGGCAGGCTGACAGCACCACAAGCCCTCCACCAGAAACACATAACCTGTGCAGCTGGCCATTTGCAAACAAAGTGTAGTTCCAGTAAAAACACACACACACCCGCACACAGACAAACCAGATAAATCTGGCTGAATAATGGAAGATGGTGCCGTTGTATTCAGTTAATTAGCTGTTTTTATTATTTAAGGAGCCTTTGTTGTTTGACCGGTTGACTTAATTTCTACACTGACAATTTGAAAGATGTGAAACTTGTACCGCTTTCTCTAAAAAGAACATGTACAATTAATGGCTATCCATTTGATTTTATGTGCTTTCCATAATATTCTAAAACAAGGTTTTTAGAATATTATGTAAGTTCCATTTCCTGTCTTCGGTCTCAGATGAGATGTTCATTGGTTCTTGTTTTGCTTTGTTTTTTTCAGGACAAGGCCAAGGTCTTTAGGCAAGTCGGCGTCAAAACTAAAGGCTTTAAGTGATAAGCCAAGGCTAAAGTTTTCAAAGGCCATATCTAGTAAGTCAACTCTTTAGTTTTTAACAACTGTAATTCATTTTCCTGCTCTAGAAGTATGGCCTGAAGCACTGCAATGCTGTTGGCTAGGCAATGAAATCATTACCGTTCTGTCCTATGGCCTAATTAACTCATAAATACTTTTTAAACTTTTTTCTTCTTCTTTCAACTTTGAATCTTTGAAGTCTGAAGCCGTTTTTGCAACTATGGACGTCTATGGACAGTGTGCTCAGAGAATGCTCACCGTTTACCTAAGTATGTGGGAGAATTCAAGATAAAAAGATTGTGGCATGGTATTGGTTGGTCCCCAGTCTCTAGATTCACAAATGTTTCCAAAAGAAAAGTTTTTAAGACTGCAAGCATCTTTTGTTATGTGATTTCAAGTTATATTAATAAGTTACGAGAGAAAGTGCTGGAATAATCCGAGTCTTCTTTGGCTGTTCAGAACACAAAGAAATACAGAACTTCCACACGCCCACTTGCTGCTGCACACAGCTGATAAGCTGGCTGAAAACCAATATAGTTTATTATGCTTACAAGAAAGATAAATTTGACTCTATGCGACAAATAAACTAAAGAGCCACCAAATGCTCTTGTTTTAAAATTACAGATAGCAAGCTACGGTTAGCGTGCATCTTCACCACAACACTGAGGGTTGTTTTTATTATTCAACTCTTTAAAGAGTAGAACAACAAAGAGGTGCAAGCCTGTGCCACATGTATTTAAAAACTACAACAATTTAGCATCTATTTCCATGTTATCTCTATTATTCTATATTTTTCAATGAGTCTGTCTCAAATTTTACAATAAATACAGTAAATACTGTTTTAGTTGAAGTATGTACAATTGATTTGATTACTTTGTGAAACATTTTAAATATTTGTGTTTAAAAATCTTATGTAATTAGCTACTGAAAAACTGAGATAAGGCTAGTCAATGTTGTCATCCAGAAAATCGCATATTTTGACTCTGGACTCTAAAATTTTATACTTTTTTAAACAAAGGTGCTCAAAGTTTTTTTAGGCTTACCAAAGTACATGGAGGCTCTGTTTCTCTTTTGTGTATCATAACATCATGCAGGGGGTGCAAGATGAAAAGAGCCCAAATGCATTATTCATGAAAACGGCAAGTTTGGAAACAAAAAGTTTAATTACTTACTAACAAAGAGAAAAACTGAGAGTGCTGACGATAATTACAAAAGTAAAGTTCACATAAGTTCACAAAAAGGACAAAGCAGGAACAAAAACAAATGCTGATGAAAACAAAACACACTTAGAGTGGGCAGAAAGCAAAGGAAACCAGAGAGAACAAGCCATGTATCTGAGGGCATTTTGGTAACCGTAGGTTGTGGGTCAGTGACTGACAACCAGTAGCAGAACTCACGAGGAAGATCAGGAAACGAGAACAACACAAAGAATTACAGAAAACTGCAAAACATTGCAACAAAATGGCAGAAACAGAAAACCAAGACAATACAAGCCTTTTGTTTTAGCTGTTGAGAGAAGCACTGAAATGTAAGTGTTAAAATGATCTCATTAAACCTTAAAAATGTGAAACAAATACAATGGAAGTTAAAGACAAACTTTTTTTTGTTTTGTTTTGAAACAAGACATTATGCATTAGTGTTGAGGTTTCAGCTCCATGTTACTTTATTTCTTTATATTGCATCAATATGTTGCACTCAGACATTACTTTTTCATCCTATCCTATCCAGTCTAGTTCCTGTGTACCGACTTTAAGATAAGCAGCTCTTAGGTGCTTGGCGAATGGTTAAAATTCAACCACATGAAACGGACCTAAATTGCAAGTATAAGTTTTGATATACTGATAACAGAACCTGCATGCATTTTTCTACCTTGTTTGTATCCGACCCTGTTACTTGAAGATTACTTGCGAGGAAAAATTTCAAAACAGTTGGACGCCTTATAACTCCTCAGATGCCATCTTTTGGTAGTTGTTTCCACTTCTTGGTGTGGCACCAGCAGGGCAAGTGGCAAGATACATTTGAGACAGAGTCATGGAGATCAACACACATTTGCCTTACCTGAATGGCAAGTTCTCTTACTTTTCCCATTTTAAAGAGTGGCTAAGAGAAATGGGTCTCGTGTCACATCATGTTTATCCCCTTGGTCAACAAGAAACATGGAATAGCTGTCTAAATGTTCCAGAATACTCTGACCAATTTTTGGAAAAAGTAAAATATAAAAAATAAATTGGGAAATGCTTTAGGACAATGTATTTGCCAGAGATTTATAGGTGTCTTTGTTTAATATATATATATATATTAATTTACTGAAAATCTATATTTTCCAGCAGCACTGTATATGTTCGGTGAATGGTTAATTTATTTCTAAGCTTTTAAGTCACTTTTACCACTATATCTGACAGCATACAATATATAAATTGTATGCTGTCAAAGCAGTTGATCTTTTACAGGTGAAGTTTTAATGTTTCTTCCGCCTGAAAAATGAAGAACACTATTGGACATAGAGGCAACAGTGAGGCTCCTGGTCTGGGAAAGTGTCTGCTCACTGCACTCTGCTAACCATTAGTTCTGATAACACTTCTATATGTTGGAAATTCGCTGCTGCAAAGGCCTGGATGGCTGTGGAACTTAAGCAAAAGGGGTTTACACTTGTAGATTGTGCAGTTACTTTGGGAAACAAAAAAAAAACAAAGTTTGGAAAAAATGAGTTTTATGAGTGGCATTGTGTTTTTGATAACCACATTTCTGATTATGTGTTCAAACAGAAACTATAACTGAAGAGAAAAAAGATTCCCTTCTTTCACTAACAGAGTTCTGACATGTCAAAGTCTTTCCTTAGATTCTTAGTTGAATTTAGGCTTGGACTTTGACTGAGCCATCTTACCACTCTAATCTGAACTCATTCCACTTCAGCCATGGCTGTATTTTTAGGCATGTTCTCAATCTGGTTGCAGCTTCCCTGTCCCTTTTGGAGAAACTCATCCCCACAGCGTGATGATTGCATCTCCAAATTTTGCTGTGGGGATGCAGAGTACAGGACAATATGCAGTGTTAATTTGTCAAAATTAACACTCCAAAGTTCTGCTTTGGTTTCCTTTAAGCAGAGTAACTGTTCTGTGTCCTCTGCAGTTTGTAGCAAACTGCACATGGGGCCTTGCTATGACTTTCTTTCATCAGGTCTTTCTACTTGTCACACTTCCTCTGAGGTCTTAAAGGAACAGCAATCTGCTGTGGTTCTTATTCCTCATTATGCTGTTTTTTCACTGGTCTTTTCTAACAAACTTCTGGATTTATATTGAAATTAAATCACACACTAGTGGACACAATTTAATATTCAGCTGTCTTTATGTAATTTATCTTGATGTATGTAAGTAAAGGGCGCAAAACACAAATGATTTCCAAACTTCAGACTTTTGCTTTATTATGGCTTTCCCTGCTACTTGAGAATGATCTATTATTTAGTGTTTTATCAACACGAAATTGTAACAAATTACTCTTAGGTTTGTGGTTCTAACATGACAAAATGTACAAGTATTCAAGAGTTTTGAAAAGGCTTTGCTGGCTGCGATAACACTGTGTTACTAGTCATAGCTCAGGCTGCATTAAAACTCTAGATTGCTTCTTCAAAGCGCAATTTCCTCCATATGTTTGAGAAGTTATTCCCGCCTACACATCCTGTCCTTACCGTCAGAGACAAATTCAACCGAGTCGCTTAAAGCTTTCAGCATTGACAGTAATATATGGCACCTATGCTTGTCAAAGTATTTGCACTCTAATCACACTTTCATTCTCCTGTTCATCTAAAAGAACTTGAGAACACGCCGTCTTTCCCGTTTGGGATAATGCACGTTTTCTGTCTTAGTCAACTAAAAGTGATGAATTCAGACAAATGGTTGATGGAACTTGCATTTCTTGGTGGAAAAACCTCAGTAATAAATACCAAATTAACCTTTCTCATCTGAGAGATATTTGCTGCTCAGATTTGTAGCCCCACCTTGTTCATCCTTTGTGCATTAAACCACAAATACCACCCTTTGCACTCGTCTACAGAGTTCTTCTTGTTGACAGAGCTATTAGTCTGAGAGATACCACAAAATTCATCATAGTCACCCTGCGGTTATTTTACAAATTCATCATTTCATTACTTTCCCCTCTGAGGGTGGTAGCAGGGAGGGTGTCAGTGGAGAAGAAGTGTTTGTGATAACATCAAAATCCCTGAAGGCAAAACAAGACATCGTGGTGCAGATAGGGTGCGAGGAGAGGAATCTAAACTCTGGTGAGTGCTAAAGTAAGAAGAGCAGAAATTAATATGTAAATTGACGAGTGGTTGGTTGGAGGACATAAAAAGGTTTTCATTATGTCCCGATCAGAAAGCCATTTATCTCAAGGCTCTCAATAATTCGGGGCTCCTAATCTGCTGGACAGATAATTAATATCTGCTTATTGAGTAAATGAAAGTCATTACCTTGATTTCCTTTAGATAATTTATCTGTCTCATTGTCACACTGAGGGCGTTTTCCACTTTACCGCAACTGGCATTAATCAAACGCTCAACAAAAAGCGTAAGGACTTGATTTACTTTGACAGAGCAGAGCAGCTTTCAAACAATACATTAAATGAATTAATATTCGCGACGGGTTCTTCTGAGCAAACGTCAAAATGATCATCTTCTTCTGTTTTAAGTTCTCCTCAACGCGGCAGAAAATACAAAGATCAAACATAAACACAATTCACAAAGATGAACCATAACAGGAGATTTCCATTCTAGAGTCTTTTTTCCAGAACCATGGATTGTTTTTTTGGGACTATTTGGTTTCCTGTTACTTTTCAACTCATCTGCCACTCTAAAACTAGAATATCAGGGTAGAAATTTATCTACCCAGATATTCATTTGAAAATAATCTGAACCTGGTGGGTACTTTCATGAACCGTGGTCCCCTGGATTTCTTAAAAGGAGTTTCCAGTGCAATAAAAATTTTATGGGGCCGTTTTATATTTCTACCATTTTTACTAAACTAACCAATGACCGAGCAAAAGTTAAAAAACATTTTTTTGGTGGCAGGTTGCTAAACATTTCTTACTGGTTGAAAATCTCCAACAGCTTTTGCTAACTTCCAGTTTAAACTCCTTTTTTACTTTAACCTTTAAAAACTGGAGCACAGGCACCTGATTATATTTATAGAAAATGTGTGCCAGAGATTACAAAAGCTTGCTAAGATGCAGAGCAGATAACCAACTTTGGGGCAAATAGCTCTTGATGTTTCTTTCAGTCAATTTTTTTTTACATCTCAAATAATGAAATAAATGCAATACAAGCTAGTAGAGCAGCAGCCTGTTTTCATGAGTTAAAAAGTGGTTGGTCTTCAAGAATTCCCACATATCAGGCATTGCAAAGATTGTTTAAATAAGCAAAAAAGAAAAAAAAGCTGTTTAGCTCCCCTTTCATCACAGATTTGGCTCAGGATAGCACTTTGACTCTCCGTCCTGCTGTGAAACCTGAGGGGTGAGCAGATTCTGCATCGCTTTTCACCCAGGTGGACATTCATCTCCTGGACCGAAAGCCTCCCCGCCCTCGTAAGACTTCGGCCAGGTGCTTTGCCTTATCTTCCTGCTTGTTGTCTGGCTCAGCAGGTGGACTGCAGTCGGTGCTCTCTGACAGAGGTTGTCCATCTGCCCGGCGGAGCTTTGAGTGGAAACAAAAGCAGTGGGGCTTCTCCCGTAATGGGCTGAGACATTACCACAAGATTGTGCTATTGACGCTGTTGTTCACACTCGCGCAAAGCCAAGCAAACTTACAGCTGACGGCTGTCAGAGTTGCGTGGGATGCATCATGCCTCAGGCTAAAACTCAAACTGCTCATACAGTTGCTCTGTGTCGTAGCTGCTGCTTGTGGCCTGTTTTAAATGGAACATGGTGACAATGACTCGTTGACTCTGTTATGCTGCCAAACAAACCTCAACTGCCTTCTGCATTAGTCGTTACTAGATCTTTCAATCAATCAAAGTTTATCTGTGTGGCACATCTCAGCAACACGGTAGTTCAGTGTTTTATATCATGAAACGTAAAAACAAAAATACATAGTAAACACGTCATATAGTCAACAGTTGTAAAAACCAATAACAGACATTGCATTTTGTCAAATGCCATCATTAGAATCATCAATGCACATATAAGATATGTGTATATTAACTGACCCAGACCTGAACCAAAAGACCTGAGAGGCCTGGAACGTTGATACATAAAAGGAGGTCTTTAATGTATTGTGGTGCTAAGCTGTTCAGTGATTTATAAACAGCATTTTAAAGTCTATTCTATCTTTTTATATAATAGGCTGTTACTTAATTGAGAGATAAACTTTGGAGCGACTAATCAGAAAAAAACTACCCAACCAGATGCAGCAGGTTCATAAATCCATCTCTTGTTTTTCATTTGTAAAGAATAGTTGAAATTGCAATGATTTAGGGGGTGATTGGACCTAAGATGCAGACGGAAATGGAGGCAGAAAAATCAGTGATGAAAATCTGAATAATCATCTTAGGACAGGAACTTACAATATCTAAAGTATCCTGGCAAGGAGCAGACATGGAACAAAAGGAGTGCAGGAATTAAAGAGGCAGAGAACTGAACAAACAGGAGAATCCAGCAAGTAGGGGAGGAGAAAGAGGGGCTTCAACACTGGGGAGTTTGATTACAGACTAGTGGCAGGTGGTTGATTATTAACAGGATACAGCTGAGAGAGGAAAAACAGACATGTAGCCTGAGGGAAAGAGGGTGATGGCATGTCAAGAGCAGAGGAAGAGTAACACGAATCAGGGAACAGGTAAAACATAAATCTAACTACAAACAGTAATAAAGATGAAACTAAATATAAAAGAATGAACTACCACAGAGAGCTCTAAACATAAATAAATAAAAAGCCAAAATAAAGACTGTAAAGCAATGATGACAAAAAATAGAGAGTAACTTGTATCTCAGAACAGGATCCAGTCAAGCTGCTCTTGGTTCCGGCTACTCTGGGTCAGTTTCCATTTGGCTAATTCATGCCACGGCTTTGTACCCACTCGTTTTCCATTTTGCCCCTTCCAACTTCCATTTTGTTCCCCGAATGGTGTTATTAACTATTCAATTAACCAGAACATAAAGCTAGTCTACTTTTCTTTTTAGTTAGCTATTTTAAGAAAATCTGAAGGTAAATAATTGTAAAAATTATCAAACCAGTTTTACTTTTCATGCCGTCAGTTGAGACAGTTCCTCACTTGACCACACATCACTGATGAAAATGTTTGCATGAATGTTTTTGTTGTCATATTGAAAGTTGAGGTTGGTCACTATCTTCTGTTTTTTTGTTTGTTTGTTGTTGTTTTTTTTATTCAAATACACTCAGGGAAGAGAAACCACAAACAAAATTGATAGATTGAATGATGGACAATCTGAATACATATTTTAAAAACTAAAAGAAACAAAACGGCATGACAGATAACACCAACGTAACCAAACAAAAAGAGCAAATAAATCAACAAGTATGCAATAATAATGGGTTGGGGCTGATTCCCAGAGATAAGGAAGCCCAATGGGAGATGCGAATTCAGGCCATTACACCATCAACAAACCCTACAGGTTCATTTATTGTTTTTGGTAAATAATCCAGTCTCCCACTCCTTTGTCTTTGCACAGTGGTGCTCTGCTGCAGGCTGCCCACAGGCCTGTGGAGGGTTGCTGACATGTCACATGTCAACTGTCCTTTAGAAGAGATCTGTCCCCAACAGCACAAGACTATCAATTTGTCTCATACAGTTGCTGCTTGAATGTAAGTAAATAGCTTTCACAGCCCTACGGAAGTCTCCCGTATTTAAACTGATCTGTTCTGACTGAGAACAATATAATCCTGAATTCAGCAGAATCAATTGATAAAGTCAGCATAAGTTAACATAAAAGTCATTTGGATAAAAATCGTAATGGAATTTACTGAGTATAGATGGTGTTAATCGGAGTAGCACAGTTTATTTGTGTTAAACGTCTAGTCACTGATGGTTGACATCAAGCACACATGTGCATTCAGGTCAGTTCACCACAATCAGAATGACATATTCAGAGCAAGTGTTTACATCGGATGATCAGTCAGCATAACCCAACCCTCTGATTCTACAGTTTCATCCTGATCATTCTGATTGATTGGGGCATTTACGTGACACGTTTTGATTTCAATCGGCCATTTATCAAATTGAGAGGTGCTCGACAATGAGTTGTGTACCACAAATGTCTGGAAGAAGCGACATGAACGATCGTGAAACATGGTGGTGGATGCATTGTGCTGCGGGTTTTACCTTTTCATTTAGTAAGAACATTGAACCTGCAAAGTGTTGACAGAAGATGGATGGAACTAAATAGAAGGCTAATTTGATTTTCAGACAATGTACTTGATACTTGGTCACAGGAATCAATCAGTTTTTTTATTTCATTTTCTTTAAATTTCCATGTAAAATAAATAAATTAAAAGAAACATTAAAATATGTCTTCTATCCTTAACCATGTGCATTTGATTTTTTTTTCCTTTGGCTTTTTTCAAAGACCTTTTAATAAAGGCAATAAGTCTCATGCATGAACTTAACTCTACTTTGTGTATCATAGAACAGGTTTAACTTTCTGATTCTCATTTTCTCTCTTTCTTTTGGAAAACCTGAGCTGCCTGCCGTCTTACATTATCCAGAGGATTCTGGTTTTGATCTTCTCTGCTACCTCTAAGATGAATAAATATTCATCTTGCACCTCTTCAAACCATGGAGAATGTCTACAAAAGAGAACTAAGACCATTAACGTTGGCGTTTGTGACAAAAATGCCCTGAGTAAAAAGTTAAGAGTCAAACCTGTCCTGGGGCAAATTGTCAATTTTTACACGTCTATTCTGCCAGTAGAAATCAAAGCATTGCACAAATCTATGTTCTATTATTTCTCTTTAATATTTAAATGAAGTTTCTCTAAAGACGGGGAGAAAAAAAAAGATTTACTGGGAATTAAGAAAGAGAACCTGTATGTGTCTTTGCTAACTAGACTTTTGGTTTTTCTGTTGTTGAAGAGTCGCATCATATTTAAGATCTTCTCTGTCCTGTCTGTGAGTCCCCTCAGGGGTAAATACGTGGTGGGGGCTGGCAGTGACGGTGGGCAACACTTGCTGGGGACCGACAGGAAGCTTTATCTCGACATATCTGTCACTCACCCGTGTTAGACCTTCCCTCTGCTTTCAGTGAGCTGTCAAGCCACGGTCTGCCGCTCAACTCGTCTGCGGCCCCCCCCCGCCGTCACCCCATCGTTATATAACCTGCCACCCCTATCACAAAGCCCCATCACAAACCCGAGGCCTCACACACACACACACACAAACACACACCCATGCACACACCTCACGGTCGATGAAATCCGACTGCCGTGGATGCGCTCTGTAGAGGATGCTATAAGATATAAGACTGAATGAGGTCTTTTGCCTTGATATCACTGATCATACAGTGCTGGAGTCCAAAATAATTTCCTCTTCTCTTCCCAGCAGCCCCGTCTCTGTATCGGACATAACATCCTGAGACAGCGGAGATTGGTGGCCAGGATACTGAATTTTTCATGAGGCAGGAAAGGTTAGATAAGATCCTCCCACGTTCTGGAGATAGTGCACTTACAGATCTGTCTTTGCAGCCCGACGGTTGAAAAAAAAAAAAAACAAAAAAAAAACATTTGCATCACAGCTCAAGAGTGTGAATCTGTCCTTTTTGCTTAAATGTAAATACATAAAACAAACCTTAAAAATCGATATTCTCTTTATTCCGTTGCTGATGTTTGTGATATTTTAGTAAACAGGTTTTTTTTGTGTTTTTTTTGTGATTTATTGGTAGTACTATGTTTTTAAATTGCAGCTAGATAGCTGTAAAAGATATTTTTATATTACTATTATGTATTTTTCCCTCTTTCTAAGCGTAGCATAAATAGTTTGAAATGATTTGCACATATTGTGGAGGATGTTTTAATATATTGTTCAAGTGCTCTTCCTAACGTTGTCAATTTAATTTCATTCAATACATACAGAGGGACGTATTTCAAGGATTTGCATTTTCACTTTGATCTTTGTGGCTTATAGCTGATGAAAATCTAGAGCTTTAGTTTTTCCAACACTAAGGATAATATATAACAGTACAATGAAAAAAGGATTTTTAAAACACAATTGTGACGTGTTTTCTCTCTATGCTTGATCATATAGAGAGATCTACATGAGCTCTCTATCATGTAGAGAGATCATGTAAAATGATCATGGCTCATTTTACATGAAATCCTACACCAATTCAACGCGTCGCCGAAGAGGTCGTTTCAAGGATAATTGAAGCCAAAGATGCCTTAAAAAGTGGCCTTCATCAATTCTGCATTGTTAGCAGGATTGATTATTCTGCTAGTAATTTTATTATTATTATTTATTTACAACTGTACGCATGTGACATAATTTGTGCGGGTGATGTGATGTGCGTTGGGGGATGTGTTTGTGTGAGTCAGGTGTGGTGATGGTTTTTGTGCTTGCCATCCAATGATATCCCGCAGGCATCCACGGCCTCACACACACTTCTTTCAGTTTCTCTTTCGTTGTCACTCTGAATAACACTTTAGTCCCGCTACTGAGCTTGTGTTGTCCTCTTCTTCACGCAGCAGTTCAGCCATTGTTAAAAAGCTGCACATTAGCCGCATAACCACGTTTGAAGCATGTGAAAAAGGTAGCGGCTTGTAGTCCGGAAATTACGGTACATTTATGTCAGTAACGGCTGTGGTTGTGGTTGTCTGCCGGGTGCCAAGTTCTGCTTTAAAATTGAAATCAGCGTCTCTTGTCTGCCAAAGGAAGCATGAAGATCTCCAAAATTGCCTGGCAGATTTATAGCCCATGTCCTCACACTCTTGGTGGGGTTTCACTGCACAATTGTCCCACAAGACTATGCTTTTCTCTGTTGTTTCTGCGCTTTTTGTACATCACACTTTTCCCGCCACTAAACTTTACAATAATACCCTGGTTTACCCTTCTTGTAGGACAAGAAAAGCAGCAAAATAGTATTCAAAATAATTGAAAAAAATGGATTTAATTGTTTTTCAGTTGCAAAATTAAAGGCAATGAGCAACCTTTTGAAGCTATGCAAGGAGGAATCCTACACCAAAATGTGAGCTGGGTTGTCGGGAAAGCCTTGAAGGCGTGCCCGGTAAATACTCCCTGGGGCCCTTCCCCCCCCAGGCGGAGGCATTCACAAATATTTCCATAATCGCTGAAAAGCACAGTGCTTGCCAGGCGCAAAGCCCAGATGTAGCACACAACATGTTTCAGCTCTCAGTCGTAAAGGTCAACAGCTGCTTTTCAAACATGGATAAGAAAGCTGCGCTGCCATTTCCAGTCATATTCTCAACCACAGGTTGCAGTCTTTTGCAGACAGCAAAAAGCTTCCTTCTCTCTGTCTCAGCCGAAACAAGAGAGAGCCGTGAGAGTCGTTGTATTTGCTGGAACTTTCCAGCAGTTTATTCTGAGAGTTGGTTTACGCCCACATCATTTAAGGACTTTGTGTGAATGCATGCGTCCAACCTAATTAACTGGTAAATATGTCATATTCCGACACTTCCTTTTCCTGCAGCAGCCCACCAAATCAGTTCAGTCTCTGTTCAACTTCCCCGGGTGGTCTTCAGCGGAGGACATGTTTTGACACGCAGGTCGCCACTAAATTAAGCTTACACGACACCAGCAGTAATCAAGAAATGGCATTCCATTTGTGTTGAGCTCCAGCTCACAGAGCTGACCATTAACCAATGATGACTCACCACTTGTTTGGCAGCTTCAATAGCTCGAGAAGGCTTTTTTTTTATTATTATTTTTTTTTTTTGCAAATAACGTTTAAGGAACTTTTATCGGAGTTAAACTGCTTTTTTTCATATCACGGGTTAAAAATGACCTTCAAGTGCTTTTCATAGCTGAAGACTTGTCAAAGCATGATGTGGGAGGGTGAGGTGATGGGGGTGTAATTTGCGCGAACACTGTGAATTTTGAGGATGAGAAAAAGGGCAAATTCCAGCCTCTATGAAAGCTTTTTTTTTGCAAATGACACTATTTTTTTTTGTCAGAGAACATCAATAAGCAAAAAAAAAATTACATTTTTAATCATTCTGATGAACAATTCAGGTTTACCTGGAAAACAATTCTGTTCTTGTCATCTCAGCGCACAGAGCTTGTAACTTAAGCTCATTTTACCACATTAGGGATTCCTTTGATAATGGTTCACATTGCCAAATGAGGGATTGGTAAATATTCTACAAGTGCAGGTATTCTCGCCTGCTCTGACACTCAAGGACGTACTTTGTTTAAACGGGAAGGGAAGCTGGACGAGAACTGCGCTGCTCATTTGATGACCCCTACTGATGTGCTTTGATAAATATGTATGTGCTAGTGGTGTTTCTGTGCAGTCAGGCAAGGTTATTTTACAAAAGTAGGCATTTGTAAATTCAGAGCAGACATGGGTAATTCTGTTAGGAGCAGAAAAAAAAGGCAGTTTTTACCCTGTTGAATAAAGTGCCTTCTGAGAAACCGAACCCCTTTGTTACAACCAAGACAGCCTGAGGGGTAAGGGTGAGTTTTCCATTAAATGAAACATGATAAATCATACATCAATGTCAGCACCACTGATTTGTGGCATTCATGTGAGAAGCTTTTAGTCGGGCGTAAAACATTATTGATTGATGGTATGATCTCGCAAATGTTGAATGTCTTTTCTTTTCTGTCATTGTCTGATTTAAAAAGAAAAAAAAAAACAAAAAAAACATGGAAAGCATGTAGTAATGCATAAATATACCAGCAAAAATGAACTTTCTTCTGCCTTTTAATTACAACTTTTATTGGTTTTAGAAATGATTTGAGATAAGTTATTGGTCCCTTTGAAATATGGTTTGTTTGCTTGGATTGTGCAGATTGTTCTGCCCAACTGGAATTTCTCACAGCTAACAAGGGTAAGTACAATTACCCAGATATAACTTCAAAACTGGTGGAAGTGCTTTTTTCCATTTACAAGTCTTTAAACTGAGTTTTGTTGAGGGCAGGTGCTGAGCATTTCGGATTGTTATAGTTCAGTTTTAGCAGTTTTAAACTCATATGGCTCGTATTTGCTGACAAGTTAATCAACATCTGTTTACAGTAGATTGCTTCTAGCTTAAAGTGACAGCCGACAGACTCGACCAAGATAAAGCTACATAGAAACACAGAATTCGTTTGACTCAAAAGGACAACATGAAATGTGACGACGGCTGGAACTGTGCACTGTGAATATTCTATTACATATGGCTGTATTCCAACAGATGACATAAGTATATACAGACCCATAATAAATCAGATTATTGTTGAAAAGTTAATCTATTTCAATTAACCTCAGCTAAACACATTATATGGCTTATTAACACCCAGGCTGATGGTTTTAAAGCCTTTAGTTATGTTAATTATGATGATCTGAGTTAATGGAAACAGGATATTTAAGATTACAATATTATATCAGACCAGTTAAAACATTTTTAATACAGAAATATGGGTTAATGACCTTCCCATGTAGGTGAACTAAAACTAGTCTCTAAAGAAAAATGGGCCAAAATTCCCCCACAGCAGTTGTAAAGGAATCATAGCAAGCAACTACGATTGATGAGTAGCAGACCAGTAATTAGGTTAAAGGGGCAATCGCTTTTTTAAACAGGCCAGTCTTGATTTGGATTCCTCTAACGATTTAAATTATCCTTTAAAAACTATTTGTTTTTATGCTCTTTTTTTTCTTCGTATTTTGAAATGTGATGATTTGAGAGATTGAGTGCTGAAAAAACAAAAACAAAAAATTTATAGAAGGACCATTTTTTTGTAACAATTTTTTAACTTTGGAATTATTGCTCCGAATTGTCATTGCTGTTGTTTGTGGTATTATCAGTCTCCCTTGAAAAAATAAGTTGAAATAATATGTTTTGTTTTTTATTAACTTGAATTAATATAACATTAATTCTATTGGTATACATAAAATTCTTACAAATTTTGGAGCAAGTAAGCTTAGAATTTAGCTAAAGTTCTAAAACAAATAATACTACAGGATTAAATAAAACTTAAGTTTTCTTTGTTGGTAAAAAAAATAATCCTCAAGCCACCAAGGATCCATTATGGCGTCAAAGTCTATGCCATCACATTAATGTCCTTAGCTTGATTCCTACCTGCATTACTAAAACAACAGTTGTGAGATCAATGGCGCCGCTTCAATAATAAATGGTGTTTCATCGCTTGTGACATTACTGCCAGGCTTTATTTCTTGTGAACTCGACTCCATTTGTGGTTGACATCATTTATTGTGATGCTGACACTACTTTGTCAGGAAGATTATCGATGTTTTTGTTATGCATTGATAAAATGTGTTTATGTGCGCCGTCCTTTAGCAGCTTTTCATTATTAAAGAGAAAATGGCGAAAATAATTTATTTCTCCCAGCGGAAGCCTTGAAATGCCACCCTGTTTTGTGTTTTCGTTTTTCTCCTAAAATAAATCACAGTTATTCTTTAAATATTGAACGAAGAATCTTCCTTCCAATCATTTTGGCAACGCGTGGCCTTCTCAAGTTCCCAAAGGGGTAATCACTACATTTCCCAGTGATGCCTGCTTGGCTAAGCAGTTTTAATACACAAATCAATTTTGCATTACCCCCCTTTGGCTGTGAGTGCTCATAGTGTGAGAGCCATGAAAAATTGATGGGCCTTAGCATGCAGATTGCAACTCCAGTGAATCTTAAATTTGTCCAGGCCCTCTTTTTAAGAAGACAATGTCAAAAGAGTGTTTGTTTTTTACGAGTAAACTGTTGGTATAAGTCTTCTGATTATTTATTTTTATATATTTTGCTTTTGAAAGAACAGCAGCTGCACTGGTTAAAAGCACAGCATGCAAGAATATTAAGGGAGATAGAAACATTTTAGTGTATCTCCGAATGGCATTCACATGCAAAGAAATAGACAATATAAACAAGCCTCCCACTCCTCCAGACAAAAAAAAATCATCATCAATATAATGACCAATATCTTAAAAGTCATTTGTTTTTGCCATACTAATTATACCGTGTCATTTTGTGAGGTGCTCTGTATTTTTGCCGGCTGATGACTTGAGTGCTCGAAGAAATTACAGCTCCCATAATTAGCTCTTGCTATGAAATGTAGCTATCACGGGAGAGAATGAGGAGATTTCACACCTCGGAAATTAGATTTTGCAAGGTGCTGTGCTGATGTCCTTGAGTACGGGCACATCAAAAGCCCTTTTGTTCCGCTCGCACTCGGCCCTTTCTATGACAGACGTAGACAAAAATATGCGGGGACCAGCAAAAATGATCAGCAGGGAGGTATTTTGAAGACGTAACTGCCAAATTTCATATTAAATGTCAATTATAACTCCTATCGTGGTGTTTTAAATTGTGCTGATTATTCTTTGTTGTTAAAATTTGTTACATTTGTATGATAACAGGCAAAAATGTGGCAAGTCAGAAAGGTATGAATACTTTTGCAAGTCACTGCTTGAGAAGATGATTTACACTTTTGAATAACTGATGCTTGAGCAATTGAAGTGCTTCAGTTTTCAGTTCTTTTTAATTGGAAACTGAGGTGTTCATTTATTTCCAATCTCGTGATAATTATACCTAAAGTGTTTTTGTCGACTTTCACATTGTCTTTCTTCTTTTTTCTTTCTTTTAAGCCCCTCTGCCTATTGTCTTTTGCGCCTATTCACCAGCCCATTTTTTTTGCCTAAGGTACATCTCTCTGTATTGCCTGGTTTATGAAAGGTGATTTAAAAATGAACCTGCCTCGCTTTCTAGTTTATCTGCGGAGATGGGAGTTTGTTGCCATGACAATAGTAATGTCACTTCAATGGCAGAGATGTTAAGATGGCGGGTGCGTAGCGTTTCATATGCAGGTGCTGCGCGCAGCGGAAAAGTGATACAGATAATGGAATCAATTTCCTGTGATTTCTGAAGCAGAGAGCTCACTGAGGGGAAAAAAAATAAAGGAATTAAATGAGGTTGTGCTAAACATCAGCTGCTGGTTACCGACGGCTATTTGACTTCAGATTGCTGCTTTGCAAGTAAAATGGGGACAAAAACACACAAATGTCTGGTTCCTTTTTATTATCTTCTGTGTGCCAAGCACAAGGGGCTTCATATTATTTTCAGCTGCTGTTTAAAAATGGAAGGAAAACAGGCGCCCATGACAACTTGATATTCCAGCGGAATCTGGTTAGAAGTAAAAGAAGCAGGGGCCTTTACCCCTCAGAGTGGAATCCAGAGCAATTGGGACTAAAATAAAGATGTGAAAAGCAGCTATAATGTTTCCTATTTAATGCATGGCCAAGTTGCAAGCCCTGTTACTGCATATTCAATAGTCTGCAATACGATATGCTTGCTGATGTATAATGACCAAGATTCTTTCAGCCGCTCGTGTGTCTGGTCAGCACTTACACGCTTGTCTTCGACTTCTGACCTGATTAACCTTGTAAAAGATGGAGTCCTTCTACAACAAAAGAAGTATCAGTCACGATTAAAGGGATAGCTGAGGATTTCTGAACTGATATTGTGTTAAAGGTGTGAAGGCATTTATTAACCAAGCTCCAACAGATAACTCTCTTGGCATATTCTTTAAGTGTAAATCCAGATTAGGTGCCCCAAAGTTAAAATCTACCACCTTGCAAAATGCCATGTTTGTTATGTTTGCACTGGATTATTTACACAGAAACTGATGGTTATTACACAGTAACTAGCATATGAAGTGCATCAGCAGCCATCTTCTTTTGAGATACAAGCAGAGAAGTGAAAACATAAAAAGTGTTTCCAGTTAGAGAAACATTTGGAAATAAAAAGTTTCTCTAACTTTTTATTTAGTTAGAATAATTAAATAAGACAAATAAGATAAGTAAAATAGAGTACTCCAAAATATTTTACTTTTTAGAATCAAAAGTATAATAGAATACAAACATCACTCACATAAAGGTAGAAGGGTTTTAAAAGAATAGTTAGCCATGTCAACAATGGCATTCCTACTAATCCCAAAGCAAATAGCCGTGGAACAGCCTTGAAATTCTCCTGGACAAATCCACTTTGGTGTGTGAAAGCCTAGACAGAGCAGTGAAGAGAAATGAGAATCAAATTGTGTATGTATGGGAAGGCGATGGCCAGGCCACTGAGATATGAAAGGCAGTTAAAATCACAACGGTTATACTTTATGGTGTAGTATGACAACAAAAAATTATTTTTTTAGGGTAGATTTTGACTGTAGATTTTTTTCACCTAGCTTTTTTTGAATCGTATTTATTTATAAAGTGTCTGAGCTTCACCAGCCACCAGTAGTTGTGGTTGCATCCAAACTTACTTTTCAGGCTGCATGCTTGTTTTTGTGAGGAGATGTCCCTGTTGGTTTCATACGTGTTCGCCAAAACCCAGAGAGCCAACAACACTGAATACATTTTTTTTTGACAAGTTGTTTTTATTTTTATTTTTATTGTGTTGTAAAAAAAAAAAAAAAAACTCCCCGATAAATAAATTATTTGTTTTTACATCTACAGTTTTTGCTTCATTTGTATTTATTTATCAATTTCCCATATAGTACATGTATCAATGATATTGGTTAGAGTTATTTTGAAAATCTTTCTTCACTCAAGTTACGTCAGCCTTGGAAGATACATACCACATGTTGCATCAGAATAAATTGCCTACAGGTCCTCATACAACAAGTTTACAACTGGTCACCTACAATGTCTGGCTTGTCTATCTTTCTTGTGTTTTTTTTTTTTTAGCATAACTTGCCGCTATCTGACTAGGCATCTGGTTGTCCTCTGAGACGTACAAATATGACCTACAACTCAGTGTAGTTCCTTCCTGTATAAAAAAATCCAAAGACTTCTAAAGAATATAGAAAGTTAACATTATGAATCCGCACCTCGCTCAGGTTCTTATTTTACATCCTCGGATTTAAAATAAGATTTTAAATTTAAGTGTTTAAATTACATTATTTAAATTTCACAAAAATTTAAATGTAATTTGGATGAATAATACAAAGCAATTCAGCAGAGACATTATTTACACACCATGGTCATTAGAAACACCAAGCCCAGGGTACAGCGAATATTTCAGCAGCAAAATGTTAACAGGATGATTTGTTATAGTGCAACTTTAACAAGACCAGGTCTAGCACTGTGAATAATATCTTGAGGTTTTTGTTTACGAAGAGAAAAAGTAACTGTAAAAAATCCCTCTAACAAACCTGTCTGACAACATGAAGTAGGCTAACAGATTCAAAAAAGCACCCATTATTAGTTGTCTTTATGTAAACATCTTTTCAGTGTTTGCTTTTATGTATAGATGGAACACAAAGCTTTTGTTTTATGATTTTTACACAAATTTAATGTTAATGGGTTTTTATTTTTGCAGGAAAATGGCTTTTAAGATTGCAGTGTTTATATCAAACCATTGCTTACAAGAAAAAGGTAAGGCAATATATGCAGCTATATATTAAAGTTACATACTGCTGATTTAAGTCATTAGTTTCAACCTTAATCTTTGGCAGCATACAAATCTATTCCCATTTGTCATGTGGATAGTCCTCATTTATTATTTTCTCATAGAGTCAAAGAAGAGGTATTGCTATTTTTTTGAGTTTTAGATCTGTATCTTTTGCACTCTCTGACATTTTCGTGCTGTCTTCTAACTTTTTCAGGGCAGCATGTTGAGTACACTACCTCTGTGTAATGGCTCTTTTCCTTTTCTCCAACACTTAAATTCTGTTTGTTCCATCGGGAAATAGCGAAGTGAAAGCTATCTGTTTTTGTCATCCTCCAGCTGCAATGAATTTAGCTCGCCATTATGAACCACAAAGCCACTTGGCTGGAAGGTGGACCGGTCTCCCATCACTGGACAATCCCATTGATTGGACAGTTCACTGAACATAATTTTAGTAATGTTGAAAGGGACATTAGCTGCCTGTGCAATCTGTTCCCAGAAATACTGGGCTGCTATATCAAGTCAAAGAGGCTTTGCAGCCAAGCTTTTCTCTGTTCACTGACAATTATCTGCATTAGAGCAGCTTGATGGTAAGGTGCCTTACCTATTTAATGAGGACGCTGAAAGATGAGATTGATGCACTTACAAAGCAAATAATACCAAATTAGTCTGCACTACATATGAATCGTATTTCTTTTTGTATGTTCAAGAATTAGCTACAAGACTGTAGAGCTAAGGCAGCAAGAAATTATGTGCCCTTTAATACCTTAGACGTTGACTTAGCCTTGCATATCTATTGAGGATAATTTTTATAGCTTCAAAGAGCATAAAGGAAAAAAAGCATATTATTACAGTAGGCTGAACTTTGTATGTCAGGTTTCTACTGAATGGTGAGACATGTTAAAGGTTGATAAGACGTAAGAATGCAAAGTGGCACTTATATTTAGCAAATTTCCAAGTCTAAAAAGCAAGACACCTGATGAGGGGATAGGAAAAGTATTAAAAAAGCAAATAAAAGATTTTTGGGTTAGAGCCACTCTATTGTTATTGATAAAAACAAATAAAAAAAAAACTCTTAATTATAAGGGAAGTGGGAATTTAATCAGAGTTATCTAAATTCATGACTTTGTTAATCATTGCATCAACCAGTTGAGCTTGTGACAACATATGGAGGTTTCTCTGAAGTTGTTAGATTTAGGGTCTAAACTTGGTTGTAGACACCAGTTTCTGTGAGATATGATGATTCCTGTTTTGCATGGTGATGTTATTTGCCTTCTGATGCTTCAGGCAAGAGGAAGTGCTTTGAGTCTCACATCCAGACTGTTGTGTGTGCACTCTCTGATGACACTGCATGTATGACTTTTAATAAACAACCAAACATTTTATTGACTTTAGATCATTTTGTAGAGCATCTTGGTGAATATTTCGTCTCCTCAATAAGCTTGGTGTACTCAGCATGTTTATGTTTTTATATGATCCTATAAAATCTTAAATATATCCAAATGTTGAAGTACTATGGGTCAAATTTTGGGCTTGTAGTCCAAAATGACATTTCAGAGTCTCTTTTATGTTGTTGTGCAAATTGCAAATGGAGCAAATGCTTTTTGACATTTTTGTTCTCAGCAGAATATAAGATTATTCAAAGGAGCACTAAAAAGGTGTTGAGTACCCAAACTATTTCTAACCTAGTTTTCAGTTAGAAATCAAACTTTAAAAGCCAGTTCTTCCTCCCTAATTAGTTTCTCTGGGAGTTTTCTTTTATTGTTTCATAACACATGAAAGCTCTTTCAAATTATTTTCAAAATGCTTGTGAGCAGTTGCTGCAACTGAAGATGCGGGTCTTTTGGTTTTTCTGCCATCTTTGCACACGTAACTTAGGCTGAAGTTTTTACACATTCTTTTTTGCACAACTTCTATAGCTCAATCAGATTGGATGAAGAGTATTGGTGAATAGCAGTGTTCATGTCTTGTCTCAGATTATCAATTGGATTTAGATCTGGACTTTCACTGGACCATTATCACACATCCGTTGGTTTTGACCTTAACTACTTCAATGCATCTCTAGTTGAATTTTTAGGGTTAGCATGATGATGTTAGCACCACATCTCATCCTCTGGATGGTTTATTCAAGTTGTTTTCCTCCAAAGAAAGTATCTCTACTGGTGCCAAAAAGTTTTATTTTGGTCTTATTTAACCAGAGATTCTTTCTTCCACGTGTTTGCTGGGTCGCCTATGTAGGAAACTGTTAAGGGGATTTCTTATTACTTTGTTGCTCGTCTTCCATTTAGGCTCTTTTTGTGGAGCACACGACTAACAGCTGTCATATCAACAAATTGTCTACAGCTACAAATAACTTCCATCCCTCCCCCCCCAAATGAGATTGAAGTTTGTGGTTGTAACATGTGAAAAAATACTACATAAAAAAGGGAACTCGCGTGCCCAAAACACTTTACCCTGTCCCTGTTTTGTCTGCGTTCGAACTTACCGCAGAAAGGTCAACTGTTTGCATTCACAGCATGCTCTCTTTTAAAGTGGGCATTTTAGAACCGTTTAGCATAAAGTCAGCAAGAGTCTGCCTTGTGCATTTGCTATATACCTAAAAGCATGTGTTAGCAAGTTCGAGGAAGAGGGGGGAAAAATGTTGAAGGAGAATGGGAGAGATGTGAGTGGCCCATCTATGAAAGCACCATTAAATTGTCAGTTATGATGGATGTTCCGCCTTCTCTGCATTAACTGGTACATTAGAAGTCATTAATTCTTCAGGATGTGCACTGGAGATCAGAGCTTCCCAGGGGGTCTCACTGCCTTGATAAAGTAAGGGGGTGACAGAGAGAGGAGGATAGAGAGATATTGGGATGCAGGAAGAGATAAAGAGTCCACCAGCTGAGATGAGAGTGAGGGGACGACTGGGAGTCTGAGTTTTGATTTTGACACAGCATATGCTGTCTTGTTTCAAGAAGGGTGGGTGGGTGTGGAGGTATTGTCCACAGTCATTAATAGGCATTGAAGAAGCAGAATCATTTTGTTTTGTCAAAATAATAATGAAGAAGAAAACATACTTGGTACTCTTTAAGGAATTGCTGTCTCAATTACAGATACATTTGGTCCCTGTGGAACCGAAGTGTTCAAAGCAAATGGTGTCCTTGTTTATACCCTTGGATCTAGTTGTTCCTAAAAGCAAACATAGAAAACCAAAATATGTGGTAATTTCTAAAATAAATCCCCTACCATAGTTTGTGAAACATTTCCATAAAACAGGTAATTAAACTTATCAAGTTATAAAAGCAATCCAATGTGATTTCCTAAAAAAATAAAAATAAAAATAGCAGCTCCCCCCATGGTTGTTCTTTGTAACTTGTCAAGCCAGAAAACAACATTTCAGCGCCAATTAAACAACAATTACCAGACAGCCGCATTTTGATGGGTGACTAGAAATTGCTCACAATGTTGCTAATGCATTCCTCTCCCACACGCAGGCCACAAGCAAGTACAGCAGAAGCTCAAACATCACAAAAAGCACTGAAAAGAAACATTTGAAGACTGGGCATTTATCTCACCTGCCCAATAACACCCTAAAGATTTGAGATGGTTCTTGTGACTCCTTGAGATTTGGTTTTAATGACCTGCTTTGCACATGAGTGACCCGCACCATCTGCCGTGTTTAAATGGAGTAAGTATGTTGAATAGACAGGTCAACAGGGACAAACAGTGGAAGTCAGCGCCTCACAGCAGGCCGAAGCAAAGCTCTCAACAGTGTCCCAAAGTACCTGTTATGTTTGGGCCGACCACAACCACTGGCAGGTATTTATCATGTGATGACAGCAGGTCACAGCCAGGTGACACCAGTTTTGTTACAGCTGCTTCCTCTGAAATGAATGTTGATGTAACACACTCTCTATTTTGGAGTAATATATATATATATATATATATATA
>CAEGAE010022360.1:0-18911 GCA_903067095.1 Girardinus metallicus | reverse complement strand
TCTGGATCAGCTGCAGCTGGAGGATTGATTTGTTGGACAGACCTGTGAAGACGCTGTTGCAGTAATCAATGCGACTAAAGATAAACGCACGGATGAGTTTCTCTAGATCTCGCTGAGACATTAGTCCTCTAATCCTGGAGATGTTCTTCAGGTGATAGAAGGCCGATGTTGTAACTGTCTTTATTTGGCTCTGAAGGTTCAGGTCAGAGTCCATCACTACTCCTAGGTTTTGGGCCTGATCACTAGTTGCAATGACTGAAGCTGCGCATTGACTCTAGATTGCTCCTCTTTAAGTCCAAAATGAATAACTTCAGTTTTGTTTTTGTTCAGCTGGAGAAAGTTTTGGCACATCCACACATGTATCTGCTCTAAGCATTTATTCAGTGACTGGATGGGTTCAGAGTCACCTGGTGACATTGTGATGTAGAGCTGTGTATCATCCGCATAGTTATGGTAGCTAATATTATTTCCTGTTATAACCTGAGCTAGTGGGAGCATATAAATATTGAATAGGAGGGGTCCTTTGATTGAACCTTGGGGAACCCCAAATGTGATCTTTGACCTCTTTGATGAGAAGTTTCCAATTGAAACAAAGAAGTCCCTGTTCTTTATGTAGGATTCAAACCAACTGAGCACTGGAGCAGAGATATTTAGTAATATATGTCTTTAAAATGTCCAAAAGCAAACTTTCCCCTTATTCTTCAGTTCTAGAACCTGGTTTTCAGTCTCCTTCTGCCTCGTTTCCATGACTTCTTGTTTCTCTTTCATGACTTCTTGTTTCTCTTTCATGGCTCCAAACTCTTTGAGCAACTTACACATATCGAGAAAGCATGACCCGATTTCAGTGGTGACTTCTGTTTCAGGTAAAACATCCTGAGCCAAAGTGACACTACAGACCCACAGTAACAACCACAATGTGAAATTCATCCTTGTTCCGTTACACTGCCTCTAATACTCTGACTGACATGACGCTGTTTGGTGTTTTTATAATCTTGAGGTTAATGGTTAACTACTGAAAAACCACGTTGTGTATACGCTGTTTACTTTTCCCTGCTTTTGCAGTGTTGAAAAAGTTTTTGTAAATCAGTGTTTGTACTAAGTTTTCGTAGAGAAACACAAAAAGTATCATGCAAAGTAACAATAATAATGAAAAAAAAAAAACATGTAACCTAAATCAATATTTGAAATATTGAATGTAGTTTAAAATAGACAAAAGGATAAAATTATATTACCACACCCCAAATTTCAAAAAGATTCATGAAGATAAAAATATCTTCATGAATCTGTTTTATAGCAATAAGTTTAATATTGCTATGTCTATTACTAACTTTGTTAGGTAATCTTCAAACAAAGTCAGTCATTGTGATCAATATTATCAAGGCTTTAAATTACCAGGAAATTTAAAGCCAAGTAGCTTTTTATCTCTGTCAGGTATTGCTTTATGAATATCGGTGTAGTGAGGCGGAATATTATAGAACAATAAACAGCAACACTTACAGAATAAAAGTGTTGCAGTAAGAGACAGTTATGTAACTGGCTGTCTCTTATTTACACAGCTAGAAGTTTCAGGGCGCTGGATCCGGAACACTGGCACTGCAGTAATAATACTATTCAAAAGTTTAACATTTCTGTTTAAAATATCCCACTGATTTTATGTAAAAAAAAATAAATAAAAAAATTCTTACTCATTCAATTTTGGGTTTTCATATTTGCAAGACATAATCATCAAAATTACAACAAATAAAGTCTTGAAATATTTGTTAATTTAAAAAAACTTTCACTTTTTAAAATAACTAAATCTTTTCTTTTCTTTACTTTTACCTCATATTTAATTTTTTTTTTGATGTACCTCATATACAGCCTTGCTGTACAAAATCAAACTCCATCAAGTATCAAATATACAACAGAAATCTGCAGTGTAAATTTTATTGTTACGTTTGTGGATGCTGTAAAATTATTTGATTACATTTTAATTTTGTTCCTGAAGCTCTATGTGTTTTTATTTTAACTGAAGTTTATTTTCATGAGCTACTTGCTGTGTTTGACCAACTTACTCAATTGTAGGATTTTTATCTGCCGTCATCTGGAGAGATTCCACTTTTGAAAGCCAGGATTTTCCACTGCTATAAATTATAAAGCAGGCTGACTGAAAATGAGTCAAGTAACACTGGCCATTTGGTGTAGCCCAAAAGTATTCACACCCTTAGCACATTTAAATTTAAACGTTTTTTCTGAACAACTGTTCAAACACCTACTGTTTTTTTCAAGATTCATCTTTGACGATGAGCTCCAATGTTTACATTTTCAACATGTGTAGCTGTTGATTTTCTATTCTTCCAAGGAATCAGACTTTCTTTTTGACAAAAGACTGGCTGTTTTATTTACCCATTGCTTGAAGCGAGGTGGTTAAAATATGCAGCACAACAATATCCTGCATACATGAAAATGTATATAGAGCAAAAACGCAGACATAGTCTTTAGGTCACATTTTCCATAAGTGGTTATAAAATATATATGTATATATTTTGTTTTGTCGAATCAAGAACTTTGCCAGTTCTATTTCACCATGGCACCAACTTACCTTCATACACTCCTTGTCTGAGGTGTACTGATGCATTTGTCATCACTTCATTTTTCCCACACCTGGTAATAAAGATTTCAGTCTTTACCATCCCCACTGTGTCAGGTTGTGACACAATATTTCTATGTCTGAGGATTAAATTAAAGATGTTCCACACACAAAAGAAATGACATTTCTGTGTTTCTAAGAGCATAATGTTTATTAATATCATAAAATAATCTTCATATTTGCCTAAGCTAAAACACACATTGCAGATTTTGTGTAAACAAAGTTCCTTTGTACTGTCTTAGACCGTACTACTAGTACAACTACAGTTTTACTTTGGTACAAGAGAAAAAAACAGACGACTAACGCTTCCTACTGCAGAGATATTTTAATGAATGTTTGTAATACTTGTGATTGTTTGAGTAGCTTGAAAATCGTCTTGGTCTACAAGAAATATATTGAGCCAGTTATGAGACGTTCGGCTCTTTTGGCTCCCAAATGGGTGATTATTTATTCTCAACTATAGCTTCATATTTTAGCTTAACTAATATGAAAGATTTGTATGTTAATAATTTTCTCTTTTTTTTTGCATTCAGTGTTTTTATGAGAACACATACGTGCTTAATTTTCAGCATTTTTTTTTTGTGTTTCGAAACCAACCATTCTTACTTTGGCGTAATATTTGAATCAAACTTGGAATATTTAACAAAATCAAATGAACTAAAACAGTGCACACAAATCTACTAAACAGAACTATAATAAAAACTTATTTTACAGATTTTTCAAACTGCAGTCAGATGCTGCTTCGTTTAGCATCGCACAGTTCATATAAGGTTTTGTAAAATCATGAGTTCAATTTTCCCAAAACGCCACATACGTGGCCGCTCCCAAGTAGGCGGGGCTTGTCCCTTTCTATGGCTGAATAAGATGCCCAGGTCTCCCCTGATTGGCTGATAGATGATGAGCGCTAGCGCCACGGCTGAATTATGAATACGTCTCATGTAACTGTTAAAGCTTCTCGCTGCTATTATTTTGAATGAGCAAGCTTATTCACATGATTTTAATTTAATTTCCTATTTCCAAGAAAAGCACCAATTATGAAACTGTGTTTTTCTTTCAGCACAAAAATAAACAAATATTTTTACACATTTGTAAAGGAAACATAGCTTCTGAGAGTGAGAGCTGAGCAGCAGGAAAAAAAAAAAAAGCGGAGAGCCGACTCACTGCGGCTCTTCTCATTCAGCCATAACGATACCTGTGAAACAGATCGCTCACTGCAATGAGCGCAATGATGCAAATAAAGACGGCTATGGATGCCAGAATTGTGGCCACGATGTTGAGGATGCGAGCAGTGGAGGCGTAACGTCGGGCACCATCTTGATCTCCAACCACCTTGCGGTCTCTGGACTGAAAGCAGCAAAAATACGCATGAAAATAAGAAGCCAGTTTTTCTTTTATAAGTAAAGCACTCCGTAATCCTTCCTGCAAGACACTGTTTTCTGCAGAGGGTTGAATGTGATTTAATCTCTTTTTTTTTTTTTTTTTTTACATCAAATATTAAACATGGTATGGGAAAAAGTTTTACTTATTCGCTGATGTAAAAGATAAAAATCTGAGTATCTGAATAACTGAGTGCTTTGCATTAGCTGATAAGTATGTTGGACATTTACCTTTGAATTGTCGAATCACAACTCTAGAGTTTTCATCATACTTATTCTTGAGTTGAAAAAACTTAAACATATTTTTTTCCAAATTAAAATTCAGGAAGCGTTGCTGCTTTTTGTTATGATCCATCCATTTGACCTGCACCCAAAGTATTTGAACTGGTTTGAGCAGAAAGACCATTTAAGTTCCTCGATATGTGAATTTTACAAAATGAAAGTACTGCACTGTGATCTCAAGTTGGTTATTTTTCATCTTTGCTAATCCGGTCCAGTTTTCTAATCATTAGTTCCTAGATTTTTACTTGACTTTGAAGTTGATATAAGTGTTGAGAAACAAGCTGCACGATAGCCCTTAACCACAATCCGCGCTCGTGTGCTTCTTTCTTTTTCCTTTTCAAATCAAAAACAGAAGCTACCTACATTTTAGACAAATCACTGAGAGACCCTTTGCATAAGCTCACCTTGATGGAAAAAATGAGAGCCATCAATCCAAGACAGAAACAATTTCCATAGACAAAGCTCCACAGCGACCAAACAAGATGATCCTTCGGTGGTTCAGGAGTGTGTTGAGCGAATCTAGAACCCCCAGGCTGTCCAGGGAAGCCATCTTCTCTCCTGTCCTGCAGTCCGACCGTCTCCGCAGGGAAAGCTTCAGTGGAGTACCCAGGATCCATTGCTCTCAGCTCAGCTGTAGATTGAAGGCAGATTTAAGGAACCTGTTGAAGAATTGTCACGCCATCTGAAGTGGGTTTCCTGCATATGCTGCTTGTAGTTTAACGGTGGTACATCACCAATAATGGTACAAATGCAGAGTTGGGTTGTAACTAGTTACATTTACTCAATTACATTTCCTTGAGTAACTTTTTTGAAAAATGTACTTTTAGGAGTATTCTTCCTACACCGTACTTCTGACTTTTACTTGAGTAATATTTCTGGATTCTATATCCACTAAATGAAAAACACTCAGTGGGCTAAAACATGTTTTAACCAAAAATTCACCAGACACAGACACACTCGTTAAAGTTTAATGATTTTTCTTTTTTTTATTATTGAAACAATTAGAAACTGATTTGGAAACATTTTCTTCCTGATTTTATTTCTTGATACTTATGTAAATTACTGTCATTTTCTGCCCTTAAAATACTTTTTTATACTAACTTTATATTTTGATCCGACGACTTAATTTTTAAATATTAAATAATTGATAATTATTTACTCAGTACTAATGCTTTTTTGCTCTTGCTTGTGTAATTTCTTGAATGTGCAGAAATTTGTTGAAGTAGTGCCACTCTTCCTTGAGTGTAACGTTTTGGTACTCTGATCGTCTCTGTAAATGCAAAACCCATGGTGCTTTCACATGACGTTGCTTTGCAGAGCTTAGAGCAGGGGTGCCTAAACTTTTTTCTGTCATGTGGGCCAAAATTGTTGAGTCAAAAAAAAATTACCCCAAGAAAATAAGAAGAAAACTAAAATCAAGTAAATAAAGTCGTCCGATTTATTTCCGTTTTCATCAACCACCTGTGCTATTCGTGTCATTTTTGAACTGCAGTTGGGGGCCACGTGAAACCAGTCCCAAGGGCCAGAGATGGCCGTCGAACCGCACCTTGGACAACCCTGGCTTAGAGGTTCTAACCTTTTACTTTTCAGTAATTTGCTTGTTTCAGGACAAATTTGAATTTTAGTTAAAAAAAAAATAAAATTGACTTTGAATCTCTATAAACCTGCATTTTCAGCATGACCTAAAAGGCGAGGCGTTATGCAAACCAACTTTTTTGAGCTTTATGTCATGCTGTAACATCCTGGCCTCATCAAAAACACACCTGGAGGGTTGTTGTGATTTGTGTCGTGCGCGTCGGAGGAATCTTTGAGTTTCCCGTGGCAACCGTCTGTGTGCGTACGGAGCTAAAACGATGACAGCTTACACTGACATTCAGAAAGAGATTTGGAATTGGAAAAAAAAAAAAAAAAATGTAAAAAAGTAAAACGGTGCCATTGAAAAAAAGAAACAGTGACTTTGAAGAACTTATGATGATACTCTCATTTGCATCCCCCCCCCAATGAAACGAGTTTTCAACGTCACTTGGGTTCTGCAGACGGCGTGTTTTGGTGCCCTTACAGCTTGTTTGCAACAACAATCCCCCACCTAGATTCCCAAAGCTCCTTCTTGGGCCTTAAGTGCCCAAAGAACATCCCAGAAAGAAGAAGTTTTACTTCTGTTTTGGGTCAACTAAAGCATTTGCATTTGTCAAGTGACAAACGTGGAATTTGTGTCAGATCAATTTGCCAACTGACTGCTCCCAGAGTTGTGTTGCACTAAGTTGTTACCCCCGTGTTGAAAAGTTGTCGCTCACCTCCTCCGATCAGTCAGTCTCCGTGAATGAAGACGATCTGCTTCTAGTTCTAATTCTTCTCTAGAAAACTACAAGTATTTCCTCTCTTTTATACTCCTACTCTTACTCGGTTGTGACCAACGATTCACCCAACGACCAATCAGACCATTTGAGGCCGATGTCCCGCCTTTTATGCCTGTCACGGTGACACAAGTTACAAAGTGCTTCTGTTTCGTACAAACCCTGGAAACAGTTTGGCTTGTGGTGAGCCGCAACATGTGTGCAACTGCTGTTGGGAAACAGTGTGGGCAGCACCGGTTGTGTAAGAAAACACAAGTCCCTTCAAGAGCTTAGAAATAGGGGTTTGGTTTCAAAATGTAAAAGAGCAATTAAATTCAATAAAAATCAGATAAAATATCATGTAAAGAAAACAGATTCAGAAAGAAGATAAAAAAAAATAAAAAACATGTAAATTTTATCCTGTCTAATTTCCCCGCCTGTGACTCTTCGTGGATAAATGTCTACAGACCAGGGGGGTCAAACTCAGTTTCATTTTGATCCAATCAAAAATCTGAATGTTCTTAAAGGGCCGGTTGTGCCAGTATGTATTGATGTAGCCCATGGAAACTGTTAAAATATTAATAAATAGCTGTTCCTCCGGGATTTTGGGATTGTTTTTGTGTTTTTTTTTTTTGTTTTTTTTTTTGTTATCAAAATTATAGATTTTTTTGGTGCTAATTTACTAATATTTGTAAGGAATTTTTACAATATTCGTGCTAATGTGCTCCAGATGATGGATGGAGAGCAGGCCGACGAGAAATGGTGAAAGGAAGCTGAAATGTGGCAACATCATGACAGCGCTGCTCTGTGAAACATCCAGCTGTTATCTGGTGAGCAACTCGACATCCAACACCGTCACTGTTTACCGTTTGGCTTCAAAGATAATCTCGCAAACTGATGCTCGTTTCCAGGGAAACAAAATTGGCTGTAGAGAGTAATTAGGCAATATAGATGTAATGTTCACGAGAAATCTTAAACTAAGAGCAAGAACATGGCGTACAGCCAAGACATAGTGGTGGTTTCAAAAGATTTCAACTGTTTGGGCTTCATTGTCACTTATGTAAAAAAATAAATAATAATAATTCATTAATTAAATAAAATAATGGCAGCTTCAAGAGTCCACATCTTTTTTCTAACTTGGTCCATTGAATGCAGTTCAGCTGATCATATTAAATGATCAACTGTGAGTTTTTATCCCAGTTCAATAGCAAATATCTCAGCCTTTATGCAGAATTTTATAAGCTAATGGATTAATATGACTATTTTGTCATGCTGCAACATGAAAAAATAAAAATAAAAAAAATCATACGTATTTTTTTGGGACTTATTCCATAAGCTCACCACTAAATGTAGAGACTGCTGTTCTGTGTCACAGTTCTGTCACCAACAGCTCCAGTCAAACCTGGTGCCGATCAAACTACAGCAGCGTGAAGAATTTTCTCCCTCTTCCTGATCTGCATGTTTGTCACACTTAAGTGTTTCAAAACATCAAACCAATTTGAATATTAGCTAAAGGCAAAAATAAACACAAATACAGTTTTTAAATGAAAGTAGCAAACAATATAGCTCCATTTAGTCACAGTTTTTACCCAGTAGCGTTTTTATTTATCTCAATAAACGAACATGTTTTCTCGGTTTCAGTTTTCGTCATTTAGTTAGTTCTAGTTAACTATAATGACGCTGTACTAGCCAATCATTCCCTCTGCTCTCTGTGTGGTTCTCCTCTGTCCCTTTAATGAATCCAACAGAGTGATTACAGCAGGCTAGCATAACTCTCCCAACTAATGTAAAGTTATTAACGACAGTGTACGCTACACTGAGAGCAAACAGCTAAAAACTGAGACAAAATCAAACAGGCCTACATGTTTCGAATTTGTGAAATATTCAGAATGGGAAATTGAGCAACAAATCTTCCAGTTTAAAGGCTTTTCAACATTGTCCATATTACATCACAACATCGCTGCTATTAGTGAATGCAATATTACTGTCCCATTCTGTTTTAGAAGAATTGAAATATTAAAAAGTGTCATATTTTGTGCTGGAAACCAAAGCTTCAAGGCAGAGCAGGCTGCTTCTCCCTTGACACTTCCCAGAGCCGTAGCAGATTCGTATAGAAAGATGTTCAGCTCCTTTGTCGATGAAAGCAGTAAAATGCAAACAAAAACTCTCATGCCGCCCTAGACAAAAAACCGCCCTGGGCCGCCGCCCACGTAGCCCATAAAAGAAACCCCTACAGCTCCCTGGGTTGAGCACAAAGTAACAGCAAGAAGTTTATCTTTGACTCGGTTAATAAGAAAACATTTCTGAGCAACAAAAGTGTATTATAAACTTTACCCAGTAAACAATTTGGTTATCCCTTTTGAACAGTAATCGGCTTTTATTAGCAAGTTAGCATCATAGTCTCAGAAAAGTTTGTTTTCATTTGTGATAAAGCAAAGAAAATGATTGTTGTTGTTTCTAATGAAAGAAAGAATCAATATTTTTTATAATTAGTGATTTTAATGTTCTGATTGCTCTCCATTCTTTGACATTTCTGTCAGGAAACCCAACCAAGGAGTTGAAAAAAACCCAAGGAGATTTTTCCTTGAATAACAATGGAGCTTATGGACAGAAATAAATGTGAACTTAGAAAGAATTAAGGATTATGAACTTTATTAGATCTTTATTGGCGCAAAGCAAAGAACAAAGCAACACGCTGCACAGCTTTGGAAACATCTTTAGCCAAACGATCAGTTAGGCACAAAAAGTCGTTCACAACAATTAGAAAATGTTTGGTTTTTTCGCTGTGAAATGCAAAGCTTTTCACTGTCATGATTGTAACATGTACTTCAGATATTTTCATCAGGGATGCGAAATTACATGAAATACTGCCCATGCTTCATTTACCTATGATTTAGAGAGCACTGGATGTAGACAAGTCTAGTGATATTTCTATTGTCCTGTGTAAATATCTTAATTTAATTTAGACTTTAAGTAGGTCGAAAAAAAAACAACTTCTCAATTCAAAATTAGGACTAAAACACTCAGAGGTTTTGCAGAGCATTATTGTTTTTAGTGCTCAAGCCTCAGCACAAATTCACTCTTTGTTACACATCAACAAAGTTTCTCAACGCTGATATAGTAAAAACTGTAAATCGTACATCGTCTCTCGCTGATCACGCGGCATCTCTGATGAGTCCACGAAGTAAGTTCAACTAAAGCCGGCAAAAAGCTGAACCAAAGCTTGATATGGAGATACACAGCAAAGCAAAACAACATTTTCCCTAACCTTGGAAGAAGTTTTCAGATCTCCAACCAGAGATTAGTTTATGGCCTGCAGGTTTCATCTTTATCATCTGGCATATGGATTTGGCTGCTATTAAAGTGAACAGGAAGGCATTGGTTGGCGACTTTGTCACAAGCGACAGTCACATATCTATATTCACTCCTGAGATCATCAACTGTGCAACTCCAATCCTTCTTAGTGACACTGAGGTCATACAGCCGAACCGGGTAGGTACTGGTGCACAGGTTGCTTCTCCCTTGTCGCTTCCCAGAGCCGTTACAGATCCGTACGTAAAGATGTTCGGCTCCTTTGTCGATGAAGGACTGCCAACGTCTTCCACAGAATTTGTATTTTGTCAGGTAACTGAAAAAAAAAAAAAAAGCTTATATAAATTTTGACGGAAAAAAAAATTCAGTGAGTTAAGAAAGCAAAAGTTTTTATTTTTTTATTTTTTTATGGAAACACAGGAATATTGTGCTTGAATATATTTACAATCTCATACAGAAAAAAAAATTCAAATTGATTAGATATTATTTCAAAAATATCCTGTACATAAAAATATATTTAGGCATTTAGCATAAAAAAAAATCCCAAATTGCACACAACTCCAACATCTAGACTGTGATGAGGTGCTTCTTATACAGGCATATAGATAATATTACAATATGTGTGTATTTGTTAGATCTATGTTAAAAGAGGCCATTTTGTCAGTGAAAATCAGAATCTAACATGACAAGCTAAACAAAAAGATCATAACCCATTACTGCATGGACATCACAAAAACAAGCAGCCCTGAACAGTTTTCACAAGTCGATCTATATTCTATGTAGTTTTTGTTGTTTGTTCATATTCTCTGTTTTTTTGTTTTGTTTTTCTTTATTTCCTTTTTGCTATTTTACATTTTGCCACCTTCCTAAAATGATGGCCGAAGTCAGTGGCATTTTGGGGGGACCGAAATCACCTTTTGCAAAAAGTAATTTATGGCATTATTATAAGTTTTACTTTTTGTATGTTTGCACTGGGACTTGGGTATGTTAAGAACCACAGAGGAACTGGCCTGTTAGCTTGGATAACTGTCTGCTGTCATAAAGTGCTAAAGTGTTTCTCAGTTGTGATATCACTGAATGAAGGAGTGCAGACTGGCGATGTGGCAAAGCATTTACTCAGCCTAGGGCTGTCTTTCTCAAACTGTGGTCCCCGGATCACTGGTGGTTCCCGGGCGCCCCCTCGTGGTCCGCGAGGTACTGCATGTAAACGACCCTTTATTTGACGCTACGGCTAGATTCCCAAAGGAAAAGTAATAATGGAAAACTGGTTTAAAACCAGGTCACTCAAAATAAAAGAAGAGCTGCAGATACCGGTGGAAGGAAAACAACTCCAGGAATATTATATGATCACAGGAAGCTACGTCACAGCTGCTGAGTGTCGATGTGTCGTTCACTAACGACTGGATTCCTTTGAACGGCTCTATGCGGTGAGTGGTAGGACTCGACTCACTTAGTGAGAACTGTTCTTTGTTTTTTATGACTTTGCTTGGTAATGACTGATGCTCTGCTTACAGTTATTGTTATTTTTTGTTTAATTATAAATGATTAAGTACAATAAATAAATAGAATTGACAGAAATTAGTTAATTATTTTATATTTAATGGTGCAGAAAATGATTTTTTTTTGGTTTCTTCTAAAGCAACTCAAGTCTATATTTTTTAATTGTGCTTCTAAATCACAAATAACCCTAAATGTTAGTAAGGCACATAACATGTGGTAGTGAAGAACAACTTCTTTTCTTTCATAGCCTGTAAAGAACTCAAAATGCTGAAGTTCATGGCTTTGTCGTGGCCAGTTAGATTTACCAAACGGCACCGCTCTTCACATTAGGATGGATAAAGAAAACAACGATACATGAGTTAAGAGATTAATATTTTCATTTCGGGTTGCATCATATATTAATTTGCGTTGTCGCGGGGGCAGTTTCAGGTCAGGTGGTCCGTTAGTGTTTGTTAAATGGGTTATGTGGTCCTCAGCCTGAAAAAGTTTGAGAAGCACTGGCTTTATTGATTTGTTAAAGGAAACCTTTAACAAATCAGTTAGTACTATTCAGGAGTGGTGTAAAAAAAAGGATGTGTTTTACTGAAACATTTACAGTTCTTTGTTTGGACCCTCCCCATTAATCCACTACAGCAGATGGTGTTAAAGAATAGATACTCATATGTGAGTAGAATATCTTGTAGTTTCCTTCAAACATATTGGCCCTGTATTTTAGTTAAGCATCACTAAATACACCAGAGCAAACTGTACGCTGGTGTGTGTGATAGTGTATTGGAAAAAAGTGATCAGACCGCCTTTAATATTCAATCTAAAACAATGGTTATGTGATCAAGTAGCAACTCCTCGTAAGAGCCATTTTTGTTGTTGATATTACATTAATCCAAAGAAATATACCTTTATTTGCACCAGGCACTAACATGAACAATAAAGTGAAGACGGACAGCAGGGCCGAGCTCAATTCACGGCAGTGGCAGCTGCCAAGAGCTGCCACGGCATTATTGACGCTGCTGTTTTGGGGAATGTCTCTGGCAGCTGTCTCTAGTAGCTGCCATGGTTTTCAAAGAACATATTAGTTATACTGCGTGATAGTAAATAATTACATTTGAAATAACAATGTCATTGGTTATTAAACCATGTGGAACCTGTAATATTTTGACTGAATTCACTTGATGGAAAGTGGCAGTTCCAGTGTGTGGCAGCCGTCTGTGGTAGTTGCGTGGTGGCTGTATGTGTGTATGTGTATTGTTGTTTAACTGATTTGATCAAAATAAACATTCATGTTGAATCTGCCACAGCTGACAGTCAAAATATTGCAGGTCTTCCATGGTTTTATAACCAATGACATCATCATTTCAAAATATAATAAATACAAACAAGCAAAATAACTAATAAGTTTCCTAAAAACTGACATCAGAATCCCCCAAAACAGCGACAGCAGCTGTGGCACCTCTGGCACCCTAGTGGCCAAGAAGCGCCACTACTAGCTGCCACCTTCATGAATTAAGCCTGCTGTCTCTCAGAATTTGGCCAATAACTTATTCATGAATGTAAGTCATATCTTGTAAACATAAACTTTAAATGATGTCGCCCAAATAGGAAACCGCTGCGGCTTCCAGGGTCGCAGCAATTCTTTTGTGAGGACAAACAATTCCCTCTTCCACAAAGTTTATCCTTTGAATTGAGTACACTTGTGAGCCAGCAACAATAGTTTACCCTGTAAATAAGTTGGTCATTCCTTAATGTTGCGCCCACTGGCCTCTAGGGGTCCTCATCCTGGAGGACAACCTCTGCTCCTTTTCATTCACAGACTTGTTGTCACACCTGGAGCTGGTTTCCCCCTCTGCGTTCTTTGGTGACATTATTACCTCTGAACTGAGCGCTCAGTGTGGTTCTAAATTCATTTTTGGTTCATTTTTGGCATTTGAACTTCTGTATGGTGCAATGCTTGGATGCGGAGTTCAGTGGGGGTTCTGTGTCATTTTCTTTTGACTAATTTCTTCCTCGTTTTGTGGCCGGGCAGAGAGTTCAGTAATTGTAGTCTTTGAGTTTTGGTTTAGACAGGAGTGGATTTGTTTTTTTGCTATAAAGTGGTGTGTTTGTTTTAGGTTTGGAAACCCTGAAGTCTTTTTACCACCCCTTGTGTTTCCAAGGCCCTGAGCCAGTAAGAAGAATGGAAAAATAACTGACTGAAGTCGAGTTTCCTTTGATTATTGACTCCCACCGTTTTTTTTGTAAATTGTGTTACATGCTGTGCCACCGTAGAGTGACAGGGCTGTAATGGTTGTTAAAGGTTTAATGCATAGATGACTGGAGCTCAATGGGACCCACCTGGGAGAATATGAATACCTTTAGAGCCATAGATCTGAATTATTAACAATTTCAGGATTTATTGACAGAAAGAGAATATTTACCAGAATTTCTACTTATGATCCTGAACCAGCAACTTTGCCTTTTTCTAACTTCAAAAATCAGCCAGAACCATCCTGCATTGACAATTTCAACTAGTAGAAAACAAACTGTCCCATCCACAGGGAGCAGACCGAGTAAAACTATGACTATATTTGTTGATTCTTTCTTGACCCTCTATATATATTCCTGAAATATTGCAATATGTGCCACAATGTTTATGCTACAAATTTTAACTTCTTTCTTTTGATCGCTTTTGACTTTTCTGTCAGAAAAAACAAAAACCATGACTTGAAAAGAAAACAAAGACACAGAATGACAATGGAGCTTACAAATGTGAATGACAACACTACTTAGAATGAATGAATGATTATGAAGTTTTATTGGAGCAAAGCAAAGAACAGAGCAACACGCTGCACAGCTTTGGAAACATCTTTAGCAAAATGATCAGTTAAACACAAAAAGCACTTAAAATGTTTCATTTTTTGGCTGTAAAATATTAAACTTTGTTGTTCTGATTGTTACTTCATATATATTTATCAGGGATGCAAAAGTACATAAGGTATTTCCCATGTATGGTTGTCATGGTGACTTGATGTTCTGGACACATGGACTAATAATTGAATTTAATGGCAACTCTAATTAGGTAAGAAAGAACAATTTCTCAATTCAACATTACAACCAAAACACCCAGATGTTTTACAAAAGAAATTAGTTTTTGAGTTCTCACGTCTCAAAATCAAACAATCAACAAAGTTTCTCAACGCCGATGTATTAAAAACTGTAAATTGTACATTGTCTTTCACCGACCATGTGGTATCTCTGATGTGCTTATAAAATAAACTATACTAATCTTAACTCAAAGCAGATAAAGGCTGAACCAAAATATCGCAAAGCAAAACAGCATTTTTGCCAAACCTGGAAGACAATTCAGATGTCGAACCAGAGATTAGCTTATGGCTTACAGGTTTCATTTGCATTATCTGGCCCATTGTCTTGGCTGCTTTCAAAGTGAACAGGACGGCAGCGGTTGTTGACTTTGTCACAAGCGACAGTCACATATCTATAGCTGCTAGAAAGACTAGTAACGCTGCAATCCTTTGTATTGACTCCCAGATCATGCAGCTGAACTTTGCTGGTACTGGTGCACAAGTTGATCCTTTGACGCTTCCCAGAGCCGTTGCAGATGTTCACATAAAGATTTTCAGCTCCTACGTCAACGAAGGACTGAGTAGGTCTGTCACAGAGATTGTAGTTTGTCAGGTAACTGAAAAAACAAAATGACAAAACCTGTTATTAGATTACTTTGGGAAAAAAAAAAAAACAAGTTAACAAAGCAAATATTTTTTATAGAAATATTCTAACTCTTTGCCTGAATTTATTTGCAATAGTTATTTGATTTACAATCAAATAAAAATGTACATACAGTTGCTGGTGACTAGGTGCTTTTTATAAAGGCTTATATGTAGTACTATAATATCTTTATGTGTGGAATCAAAAGCTATTATTATTACTATAATACATACACCATTAAGACTGTGTGGTGATTTGAGGAGAAAGTAACCAAGTAATATTTAGTAATATTTAGTATCATTTAGAAATTGCATTTTAAGTAGCAGTGCTGCATCTATTAGCAATATGATTTTTCTTTTTGTCTTATGGAACTGTATATTTTAACTTTTTGGTACAATAGTGAAATTAGGATCGAACATGACAAACAAGCATGAGCAAGCAGCCATCAATAGTGATGCAAGTCGATGTATATTCTATGTGGTTTTTGTTTTACTTTGTTTTGAAAATTTTATTTCTCTTATTTACCTATATCACCAGTTTTATACTTTTGGTATGTTGCTTTTGGTATGTTGGGTATTTCATGAAGCACAACGGAATTAGCCTGTTAGCTTGGATAATTGTGACTTGCATGTTTTGTAGTTTCCTTTCTTGCTAGTAGAGCAGCCCAGTGTTTTAGTGAAGCACCACTAAATACACCAAAGCAAGTCATACACTGGTGGTGTGTCCAATAACTGAATCCCATTAAATTGGGATGATAAATGGGTTTTATTTTTTTCCAGAGTAACTTACTTTTCCCATTCATTGTTTGAGGAAGTGTCAAATTGTTCCTGCAGAACGTGTTTGGAAACAAATCTGTTGTAGGCGTTGCTGTCAGGATTCCTTCTACATGGAGAAGGATTTTGCTCTTCTTACAGCTATTGTTATTTTTTGTTTAATTATAAATGATTAAGTACAATAAATAAATAGAATTGACAGAAATGGGTTAATTATTTTTATATTTAATGGTGCAGAAAAGGATTTTTTGGTTTCTTCTAAAGCAACTCAAGTCTATTTTTCTTTAATTGTGCTTCTAAATCACAAATAACCCTAAATGTTAGTAAGGCACATAACATGTGGTAGTGAAGAACAACTTCTTTTCTTTTATTTCCATGTGTTTGACATAATTGGAAAGCTTTCATAATCTGTAAAGAACTCAAAATGCTGAAGTTCATGGCTTTGTCGTGGCCAGTTAGATTTACCAAACGGCACCGCTCTTCACATTAGGATGGATAAAGAAAACAACAATACATGAGTTAAGAGATTAATATTTTCATTTCGGTTTGCATCACATAGTAATATGTGTTGTCGCGGGGTCAGTTTCAGGTCAGGTGGTCCGTTAGTGTTTGTTAAACGGGTTAAGTGGTCCTCAGCCTGAAAAAGTTTGAGAAGCACTGGCTTAGGGTTTTCTTATTGTTGACCAATAAGGAAACCTTTAACAAATCAGTCAGTACTATTCAGGAGTGGTGTAAAAAAAGATGTGTTTTACTGAAACATTTACAGTTCTTTGTTTGGACCCTCCCCATTAATCCACTACAGCAGATGGTGTTAAAGAATAGATACTCATATGTGAGTAGAATATCTTGTAGTTTCCTTCAAACATATTGGCCCTGTATTTTAGGGTTAGGGCTAGCATCACTAAATACACCAGAGCAAATTGTACACTGGTGTGTGTGATAGTGTATCCCATCAAATTGGGACGATAAATGGTTTCATTTATTTCAGGGTAGCTTACCTTCTCCATTTAGCATGGGAGTTGGTGTCAAACTCCTCTTGCAGAACATGTCTGCGGACAAATTCCCTGTATGCATCGGGGTCATCGTTGGCCATACAAGGAGACGTATTTTTCGCTGCGTTTTCTCCGACCACCAGGACGAGCACAGCGATCAGGAGGACGACGTTCATCTTTCTAAAATGACAAAAAGGGTTTACTGACAGTTTTTATGGCGGGAAAGTTTTGATAAAAACCTCAAATTAAGTATTTACTCATTCATGAACACAGTTTTGGATAGCGTACACTTTACAGTTATGTTGCAGTGTATTTGTACCATTTGACAGACAGAAGTTACATGAGAATAACAGAATGATCTGAACTCTGATACCCCTAAATAAAATTCATTGACAACTATTTCCATTAGGTGCAAAGTGATCTCAAATCCATTTCTTCTGCAAAGATCTGATTTTATAAAATAACATGCAAATCATGAACTAATTTTTTTTTTTATATGTGTTTTTGGGGATTCTTGTCTAAACCAACGCGCAAATTATAATTTATTATTTTACATTTGAACAATCCATGCTTTTTGTTAGCTTGTAACATTGTACGTTTTTTCATCCACATTTTTTGGATTGAAGCCAAGAGAAAATGAAAACGAGAAACTTCCTGAATCTTGATTTGAATTCATTTATTTATGTACTTGTCAGGGAACAGTGCACATTAGTCAACAACATACAGTGAAAACATGTCAAAGTTCGTTAAAGTAAACTGATTTTCATCAATAGTCCATTTGACAGTTTTTAAGGCCAGCCTAAAATTCAACTGGTTAATTTTACGTAGTTAATGTTTAGTCAATTAATAACCTACCGTGTATTGGGTATGAATATGAATATGTTGTTTGTGAGGGAATAAACCTTGGTATTTTTTAAGTAAAATTAGCCATGCTAACTTTTTGTTTAGGCGTTTCATTGTATGTTTAAATTGCATTTGTGCTCGTCCTGTTTTTGGGACTTTCAAAAACGTTCCTGGAGTTTGCACATTCTCCCTGTGCATGTGTGGGTTCTCTCCAGGCTCCATAATAAAGATTTAAGGAGGAAAAACAAAAACAAAAACCCAGCCTGCTCCCTCTTTTCATATGTGATATGAAACTAACAGATTAACTGTGAAGTTACAGAAAAATGACAGAATGGTTTTAAGTGTGGAAAGAATAGCATTTGAACTCTAATACCCCTAAATAAAGTCCAGTGACAAATATTGACTTTAGAAGGCAGGTCCACTAGAGTGCAATGGAATCCTAAATCCATTTGTTCTCCATAGATGTCTGTTAGAGAACAGCAGTGAACAAACAGCTTCATGAAGACCATAAGCTATAAGTGAGCTGGGTAAATTACAAAATGACATCCAAATCAAAGATCAACCCTTTTTTTATCTGTACTTTTCATGTCCTTCTGGTAAAATTCCATCTCAGTATTAATTAATAAGACAACATACACAATAAATTATTATTTTTACTTCAATGAGAAGAGAAATAAAACAATGCATTCCATGTATTTTGTTAGCTTGGAAAATTTGATTTGTTTTTCAGCTTCACATTTGCCTCTCACAAGATGGTGGATTGGAACCACATTAAAATGCCTATGTAGATAGGAGTAACTTCCTAAAGTTGTGAAGTGCTTCTACTTTCTGCGTTATCCATACAAGGAGCCTATAGTACAGTAAAATATTATGATTTTATTTGTTTTGGTTCACACAATGAGCCACTGACAATTTTTGTCAAAGTACCGGCAAGAATTTAAAGCTACTTTCACCCGTGGGAACAACACAACAGCAAAAACGTTCAATGATCAATTAAAATTAAACTAAATTTCTGTATCCGCAACTCCCTGACCACCACGGTCCTGTGTATTAAGCCTAATTCAATCTCTAATTCAAAGCAAGTATTGATACATTACAATCATCAGCAGAATGTCCAGTTAGAAGCAGAGAGTCATGAACCGTCGCAGCGCAGCAGCTCATCTGAAGGACGA
>CAEGAE010022350.1:0-12229 GCA_903067095.1 Girardinus metallicus | reverse complement strand
TGATGTTACTATTATAAAATAACTTGCAATTAAGTTTTGGATTAGATCAAAGATCACAGGTGGCAGAGCTTTGATCTTTGCTGAAAGTAACTAAAAAAGTTACTTTTAATGTAATTTAGTTACTTTCCAAATCAAGTAATCAGTCATGTAAGTTACTTTTTCAAGGAGTAATCAGTAATCCCATTACTTTTTCAAAGTAACTGTGCCATCACTGACGGTGAAGCTGCAGTTTGAGTCAGGCTGAAACAGCAGCCAGCTGCAGAGCGGTTCTGGTTCTGGTTCTGGTTCTGGTCTCTTCACTCTGATAGGATCTAACTGGTATCTGCAGTAAATCAGGATCCACCTTGCCGTTAAATCCTCCTTGTTAACCTTGACCATGAAGTTCATCCAGGGTTCTGCTCTGAGTTCCCTGGGTGTTGCCGTGTGGACCGGACCTCGGCCCGTTAATGTGTGACGATCGGATCCTCTCTGGACCAGAGCTGCTGCCACGTGCACATGCTCACGTGCACACGTTCGGGGGGGGGGGGACCCCGGCTATTTGCAGCTCTTCACGGTTTCCTGTGATAAACTGCAGCCTTTGTTCCTCCTATCAGCTGCTTCACCTTTATTTGCGGTTGAAGCTGGGCCCCTGGGGGCCCTGGGAGGCCGGGCCCTTGGGGGACCCGGGAGGCCGGGCCCCTGGGGGCCCCGTCAGCTCTCTGTTGACAGAACGGATTCTTTGGCTGAGCAAACAGCAGAACCGCCTGCCGTCATCGCTCGCGACCCGGCGGCGGCTCCTGGACCTGCTCAGACCCGCCGGGACCGACCCTCCTGACCCAGAATTAAAGGCGCAGTCCGCTGCTTCGTCACGCTCCGACGGCTCCTTGCATTCCTGTTCAGAACCGGGCCGGTTGCAGCGATATGGGTCTCGGGTTTCTGTAAGATTTATACTGAAACGCCGGATTTCACTGCAGCAGCTGAACGTGAAACGAGTCAAAGATTCATCCCGGTTCAGAACCAGCACAAGGCGGATTACATCTGGAAGGTCCAAAAGAATCCTGCAAACATTTTCTGAAACAAAAAACTGAAACTGATTTGAACTAAACTCATTCCACACTAAATGAATAGTGAGATATGAGATATTTACATATTTAACTTTTACTAATAAGCTGTTCAGGATTTTCTCTGAGAGAACCAGGACCAGAACCTGGACCAGAACCAGACAGAACCTGGACCAGAACCAGGCAGAACCTGGACCAGAACCAGGCAGAATGTCACAGTGGAAGAACCACGCTTTAACAGTTTTATAAATAATAAAACTTGCCCAGAGACGCAGATAAATTTAGCTTTTTAAAACTTCTTTCTGTTCTTCAGTAAATTTGGCCAAAAGTTGTGAACCGTCAGGTTTCAGACGTCTGGTTTGGGCTGCAATTAATCCACATTTAGGTCTAATAAACGTCCAAAGCTTGTTTTAGAAACTTTCATTTTGAAACAAAATATCTAATAAAATTAATCAAGACTTCTTGCAATTATTTGGACATGTTTTCTTATGTGTTTATTCTGTTTCTGGTTTGTTAAACATGTTTCCTCCAGTCAGTCACATCAGCCTGATGTCTGTAAAATCACTTTACCTTCATTTTATTGGAAGCTTCACTTCCAACAGGAAGTGAAGCTCCTGTTCACTTCCTGTTGGGTTAAGTTTCTGCCTCCATGTCTGTCTGCAGGTAAGGCCTTCGACATCACCTACGTTCGGCTGAAGTTCCACACCAGCCGTCCGGAGAGCTTCGCCATCTACAAGCGGAGCAGAGAGGGGGGCCCCTGGGTGCCGTACCAGTACTACAGCGGCTCCTGCGAGAAGACCTACAGGAAGCCGAGCCACGGCTTCATCCGGACCGGCGGCGACGAGCAGGAGGCGCTCTGCACCGACGACTTCAGCGACATCTCGCCGCTCACCGGAGGAAACGTGGCCTTCTCCACACTGGAGGGCCGACCGAGCGCCTACAACTTCGACAACAGCCCAGTCCTCCAGGTCAGAGTCGGTTCTTCTCTGAAGGTCCCAGTTCAGGAGGAGGCCTGAAAACGTCAAATTATTCATGAGGAATGAGGCTAATGTTGGGTTGTGCAAAGATGATTTTTGCTGTTGGTTCAGAGCTGCAGCTGCAGGAGCAGATGTTACCACAAAACTTCAGATGTTACCACAAAACTTCAGACGTTCCCAGAAAACATCAGCTGTTACCAGAAAACTTCAGCTGTTACCACAAAACTTCAGCTGTTACCACAAAACTTCAGCCCTTTCCTTTCTTCTTCTTTCCTGAATGTAAAGTCCAGAGCAGCAGGAAAATGGTGAAGCATGCCCAAACTGAAGGTTTGGCTGAGGAAGACGTTGGTCCGGCAGCTGGACTGGCCTCCAGGACTCGCCTGTCCTGAGTCGAGGATGTTAAAGTTACAGTAACTGGGTTCTGTTGGACACCTTGGTGATGTAACGGTTCCACCAGGTGGACTTTCTGTCTCCAGATCAGCATGAGGTTTAATCTCCGGCTGGATCTGAGGCCTCTTCCCAGTGGGTATGGAGTTTCCTTACTGGATTCCCAAACCATCTAAGCTGGCGTCCACTCTGGGAGGAACCCAGCTCCTCACCTCAAGGGGATCGTCGAGCTGCCAACCGGATCTGAGGGTTGTAGCTCTATGTTCCCGAGGTTCGGCTCCCTCTGGGCCAGGGCTGTGAGGTTGCTGGTTCCAAGCCAGTCAGTGTTTCTACCAGGTGACTCCCCCAGATTTCCCACCGGAGCGTTTGGCACGCCTCGCCGGCAGCTGGAGCATTTCTATCGTTCTTCCTCCTCCTCCTCTTCCTCCGCGCTCGGGGTTCCTCCTTTCTGCTGTTGCCTCATAACAGTAGATTGTTTTCATTCTTCTCTTTCTTACACAATGTTGTGAAATTTTTCCAGCTCTCCTCAGACCCAGAAACGCCTCCAGGAGTTTATTTGTCCTCCGTTGCTGCCATAAGGTTTACAGGACGGAGCGGTTTGATGTGAATCCAGATCAAAGTTCACATCATAAAAACAAAAACATCATCCAGTTCGAGATCAAACGACACATTTTGATGTAAATTAAATGTTTACGTCAGAAACATTATATATGCCGTTCGTTGTTTCATTAGTTCTGAGGAAACCGAGCGGACCAGAACCAACGTTGGTTCTGAAGGTCCAGCATGCTTCACTCAGTGAGACCCGGTTTGGAGATTACTGGACCATTTCAGCACCGTGATCCTTTTCTTTCCCAGATGTTCTGTTGTTTTGGGTCAAGGTTCTGTTGATGACCCGGTTTGGGTCGGGCTTCTGCTGTTAGAAACCTTTGGCACAGATGAGTTCATGGTCCAGTCAGTGACCGGGAGTTACCAGAACCAGAACCGGCTCTGGTTTGGATCTGGATCTGGATCTGGATCTGGATCTGGATCTGGATCAGGTCTGGTCTGGATCTGGTCTGAATCTGGACCGGATCTGAATCAGATCTGGACCGGATCCTGAAGGCTGGCGGCTTCCTGAGATGTTTTCCGTTTGGAAAATCTTTAATCCAGTGGATCATCGGTAATCTGCGTTCTGATTGGTCGGTCGGTCCTCGGACGTGTTGGTTTGTCACCAACAGCAGCTGGATGACTGTTCCCATGGCAACATGTAATCGTGTGGATGGTTGCAGGATTAAACCGGAGCTGGATCCGGTCACACCTGTCGCTCCTCGTCTGACGTTCGGTTCACTTTTAATCTGCTGCAGCTGAACTGATGGAAACGGTTTTATGAAGAAACATTTGAAACGATCAAACTGAAGTTTAGATCATCTTCCAGAGTTCCTCCCGGTTTCTGGACGGGATGGTGTCACGTTTCAGGGTCTGTGGTTCCACCCAGGTGGAAGAACATGGACCGGATCCACCTTCCTGTTGGATTCTGCTCCTGTTTTCCCTCCTGAACCTCCTCTCCCCGTAAAAGAACAGATTTAGCTCTGCTGCTCAGCTTCAAACTTCCTTATTTGACCCGTCGGCACGAAGCTATTTATACCAAAGCCGGGACTCTTTCTGGAGGCGTCAGCCGGCCGATGGCGGCTCTGTGACATTCCTGCCGTCTGTCATCTCCAGGTCCGGATTGGGAAATAACCACCAGCTGACCCGCCGGGATTCCCGGCCCTTTAACGCACCAGCGGACGCAGAGCCGCTGTCACCGGGCGCCGGTTCAGTTCCCAGCAGAATGAAGGCCTGACATGGCAGGACATCAGGAGCGGACCAGAGCTCTGCTTCATTAGTCCAACATTTACAGCCTGTAACCGGGTCAAACTGGGCTCAGGCTTAGACTTACCGGGTCTTAAGTTTACAGCTTCACATTTGTTCCTTCACGCTGCAACGATGCGTTCAGAATGAAGTTTCAGACATAAACTCACCAAGACGTTTCATACTGAACGTCTGTTTCTAATTTTAATAAAACATTTCCAGGTCACACAGAGGTCATCTGAAAGGTCACAGCTTTTATAGCAAAGGGTTGATAATCCATCTAAAATGTTGGCATCTTAATTTAATTTCTGGGTTCTGTGTGAAACAGTTGGACATGTTTGGCATCTTTATTGCTTCATCAGTTTTATTCGTGTTGTTGGACATCTTTAGACGTCACAGCTGTGCTTTAAATGTTCCCTTGGTGTCTCTGTGTCTCTATTTAAACGCCGGCTGGGCCAAACTGGCACATGGCGCACAGATAGATGTTTTCAGGATACAAGGGAATTGAAACTTTAATCTAAAATTAATAAAAATAATAATAAAAAAAAAAAAAAAAACTTCAATCTAAGCTGCTTTAACCTGTCTGACTGGAAACACTGTAAAACTTCAAAGTTGCTTTGGTTCACAAAATCTCAACATTTTCTTGGTTCAAGTTCAGATGATGACAACAAGGTGAATTATAATAATTTGTGATTTTAGAATAATGTTGAATTCACAAAAATAAGCTCAGAGCATCTCTGTCGGTACGCTAATGTTAGTGTTAACATGCTAACAGCGATGTTAGCATCAGTTTGCTAACAGCAAAGTTAGCCTGCAGTAAACATGTAGGATACATTTACTGATCAGTTAGTTGAATAAATAAATATATAGAAAGTATTTATTCCAGAAACTGTTATCAATCCTCGATTTCTGATAATTATCATGACTGTTAAGATCAGATTATCATCAATCAACAAAAACTTTTTAGTACCAAAATGTGGGACGAATGAAAAGACTTTTAATCGAAAGCGTCCCAGTAAATGACAACATGAACACGAGTCTGTATGGCTGAACGGTTTATGATGAAACATAAAGCCGAACCAGAAAAGATGTTTCATGTTGCAGCTTTTCATTCATTCATAGTTCAAATAATAACGTTTCTGGTTTATGTTAAAAGTCCTGACTGTGCTATGCGAGTGACACCAGAGGAAGGTTGCTGGTTCTAGTCCCTGCTGCGCCTCAGCAGCCCGGCTGCAGCGGGACGTTTTCCAGGCAGGAAGAGGGAGTCCTGAATCCTCCCAGCTGTGAAAACGATGACGGATCAGTTGTTCCTGTGGAACCGACCAGATGCTTCCAGTCACTGCAGATGAAACGGTGATTTAGAGAGAAAACAGCCGAAGCGTTCTGCCGCAGAACCAGACAGAACCGATTCCCAGGCTGAATCTTTGTTCCTGAAATCTGAGTATTTATCAGCCAGTCCGATCATCTGGTCCAACTTCCTGAATGATGGTTCCTGGAGGCAGAGAGAAGTTCTGGTTCGGCCCAGCTGAATGTTTCGGGTTCTCTGCTCGTGACGGACAGAGAACAGATGTTCTGGTTCAGAACCGGTCTGGACCCACAGCTGCCGGCTTGTTCTGCATGAATCCTGACAAAAAGTCGGCCAGCTGCAGGACAGCGACCCGCCTTCGCCTGGCCCGGTTCGCCTGGGCCCGGTTCGCCTGGGCCGGTTCGCCTGGCCCGGTTCGCCGAGTGGCAGCCAGAACCGAGTCGAAACGTCTTTCAGTTCTTCACTTCACCTCCTTCATCGGCCAGATCAGGAAACCACTTTGGACCGGGACACGAGTCCAGATTCTTTTCATCATCTTGATAATTTAGTGGATCTAAGGAAGTTTTTCTGGAGGCCGACTGACGAACGAGTCCAGAACATTGGATCGGGTCTGGGTCTGGTGCTGGTCCTGGTCCTGGTCCTGGTGCAGATCCTGGTCCTGGTCCGGTGCAGTCCGGGTTCTGGTTCTGGTCCAGGTCCAGGTCCAGGTTCAGGTCCTGGTCCAGGTCCAGATCCTGGTCCTGGTTCAGGTCCTGGTCCAGTCCAGTCCGGGTTCCCGCCAGTCTTCCCTGGAGGACGGGAATCCCAGCTGGTTTCTCCTGACTGGGATATGACCTGAACCTGAGGTTCAGGTCATATCCCAGTGACCTCTGACCTTTCCCGTTTGATCGTTTACAGAATTTAATGTATTTCCTGTTCGGCATCAGAACCGCCTTCATTCATTCGGATCAGATTATTTCTGGAGATACGAGGAGCATCAAAATGTTTCCCAGAATTTCCGGGTCGAAACCAGAACCGCCTCAGACTGAGACGAGCATCAAAACTTCACCGGGTCAGAACCGGCCGAGTTACTACAGTTTGATGAACGAACCAGAACCTGGGTTCTGTTCGCAGACATGCTGGAGCTCTCAGTCTGAACCTCCGGGTCCGATTCGCCTCCTGCCGGTACCGACCCGCTTTCTCACGAGGCTCCGGCCAGAAACCCGGCAGCTGCGAATTAAAGAGGATCCAGAACCTTAAAGAGGGTCCAGAACCTTATAGATGATCCAGAACCTTAAAGAGGGTCCAGAACCTTGTAGATGATCCAGAACCTTGTGGAACATCTAGAACTTTGTGGAACATCCGGAACCTTGTGGAACATCCAGAACCTTGTGGAACATCTAGAACCTTGTGGAACATCCAGAACCTTGTGGAACATCTAGAACCTTGTGGATGATCCAGAACCTTGTAGAACATCCTGCTTTGTCCTAAGGAGAAAGTTACAACATAAATTCTGTGTATTTATCAAACTGTGATGAATTAATTCCAGTTAATTACTGAACAATGATTATATCTGAATATTCTCATTTAGATCCATTTTATTAGTTTAATACATAAAATCAAAATTGAAAAACAGTTTTTGTATTTTTCCTGGTTATGTTATCGGAGATTCATTAGTTTGCTGATCTGAAACATTTCAGAGTTGAACTGAATAAAATCTGGAGTTGTAAAAACTTTAAATACTTTAAATACTGTAAAAACTTTAAATACTGTAAATACTGTAAAAACTTTAAATACTTTAAAAACTTTAAATACTTTAAATACTTTAAATTCTTTAAATACTGTAAAAACTTTTCCTCGGCTCGGCTGTTGCAGATATTTTGCAGTGGCAGTAAAACAGTTTAAAGCTGCAGAACCTTTTCTGATCCAAACATGTTGACTCTCTGAGGTTCTCGCTGCTTTCAGCAGGATAAAACTCGAGGTTCCTGTAACGTTCTATCTCAATACGATGCTCAGAACTGGAGCCGTTTTCCTGTAGGACTCCAGAAACCCTTCATGGAGATAAAAACTCCTTTCCCTTCGTTTTCCAGCCTCAGACGTTTATCTCTTTTAGCATCTGGGACGCGCCGCCTCCAGACGGAGCATGTTGCATTTTTCCTGCATGCTTGAACAGGAGAGGGGCGATGGGGGATTGTTCAGGGGCTGCAATTCACACTTTTAGCTTTTAGATAAACTTTCTGTAGAAACCTGTTCGTTCCACTGAACCCTGAGCCTGCTTGCTGTCTGTAATCGTCCGTGTGTCTCCGTTCAGGACTGGGTGACGGCCACAGACATCAGGGTGACCCTGAACAGGCTCAACACGTTCGGAGACGAAGTTTTCAACGATCCCAAGGTCCTCAAGTCCTACTACTACGCCATCTCTGACTTCGCCGTGGGAGGAAGGTAAACATGCAGGCCGAGTTAAACATTCATCTGACGGCCGGTTTCCAGCAGGCTTCACCCGGCCTCCTCACACAAAAGGGTGAATGGAGAAGTGGGGTCAGGTGGACTCATGGGTCCCGATCCGCCCCTGTGTGGTCCTGACGCCTGCCTCCACCTTTACATGGGCTCTGGTTTTCCCGCACGGCGGGGGGCAAAGCGGTCTGGACAGCCGTTACCCCAGTGTTGAACACAGAGCCTCTGCAGCCATAATCTGTTTGAAATGTAGAGCAGATTTCCATTACGCATCCAGCATTCCTGACATTCCTGGCCGGCAGGGCCGGATTACAGGGAACCGGGGATGGGGCGGACCGCTGCCCTGACGGGCCGGAGGCTTTGCTCACCGGGGCGTGGCCGCCGAGCGGACTTTACCTCGCGGCTCCTCCGGGCCGGTCCGGCTCTCCTTTATGCTGCTGGTTGAACTTTAACCAGGATCCAGGAACTCAGTCCTGACCTGCAAACAGAAACTCGGATTATTAAGTCCTTAAGGTTTACTGGTTTAATGAGAACCAGTTCAGTTTAACACCAGTATTTACTGGATGATGTGCAAAATTGTTTAATATGAACAAACTACTTTAAATCTCTTCTGGCTCTAAATTCCTGTTTTGTTTTGTAAATTAGATTTTGTATAGTTTAGTATATTGTGACTCAAGAAACAGGAATTAAATAGATGCACATTTTTGATGACATAATTTTTAACCTAATTAAAAAAAAATCTTTGTAAATTTAATCAAATAAATGTAGTTAAATCTCAGAGTTTACCTGCTAGCTTCAGTCTGCGGTAGCTTAGCTGCTAAAAGTTTGTCACTAATTTCTAACATTAGTTGCTAATTTTGACATTGAAATGATGCTTTGATGGTCAGAAGTTGATTAGAGTTAAGCTAAGCAGTTTCATGCTAACAGCTGTAACTAAAACTATAAAACCAACTAATTTAGCTGAAAAATAGTTTGTGACCTAAACTAGCTTAAGTTACAACCAACTGCAGCTAAAGACACCAGCCTTTTATAGCACAGGTTCAGTTTTCAACCTGAATTTAACTGTTTAAATTGATGTCATCAGTTAGGCTGAGATGTTGGTAATATAAAATTAAATGATCTCACAATAACAGCTTCATTACATTTAATGGTTTCACAGCATGAAGCCATCAAAGCCATAAACTCTGCTGCTAACAGTGTTAGCTTAGCATGATGATCAGGGACTCTTTAGTTTCACAAAGTTTCAATGTTTCAAGAACCACGTTGGTCTTTTCAAATTCTTTTCACCCAGCTGACTGGCAGTGTGCAGCATCATGCTGGGGAGCATAAGAACGATCTGATGAAAGAATCGTTTATCAGCTGCAGCTTCTCTTGATTTCAGGAAGAAGATCATAAACATGTTTGAGGTTTGATTTGAAAACTAAACATTAAAAAAGACGTTAGTAAAGATCCTTTTAATGGATGGACGGAGTTTTTCACTCCTGATTTCTGAGATGACAGATTCTGTCTGAGGATTTTGTCTGAATGATTCGGTTTTTGCGTTATTTCCTCCTCTGACCGTCTCAGCAGTGAAACAACGTTTGCCTGAGATGGTAGAAAGGTGTGAAGCTCAGGTTTATCAGATCTGGGCTCTCTGAAGCTGTCAGACTTTCCACGGCTCTGCGCCAGGAAACACCTGAGACAATAGGAGAAGTGGAGGCTGAACAAGCGCCGTCCTGTTGGAGCCATTCTTCCTCCTGAGGAGGTGGAAGCAAACCTTCCATCAGGCTGGAGCTCGATGACAGATTTCACACCAACAGGCTGCATTCAGACGACGCGTCTGATGATGAAATGCTGTTTCTTTGTCAGGTGATGTGCCGACTGGTGTGTCATCCAGGTGTAACAGGTGTGTGTGTGTGTGTGTCGTCAGGTGTAAGTGTAACGGCCACGCCAGCGAGTGTGTGAAGGACAGCGGGGGCCGGCTGGTCTGCGACTGCAAACACAACACGGAGGGCGTCGACTGCAGCGTGTGCAGAGCTTTCTTCAACGACCGGCCGTGGATGAGGGCGACCGCCGACAGCGCCAACGAGTGTCTGCGTGAGTCACCAGTGACCGGCTGAGACCGGCCCACAGAGCGGACAGCTGTGCTGGTCTCTGGCCAGGCCTCAGGGGGATTGTGGGAGTTGTAGTTCCTGTTTAATGCAGAGGCATGACTAAGTGGGGCTCAGTCTCCCACACGGCAGGAAACATGAGAGTCAGGGAAAGTTTTCCTCAGGCCGTTATGTTGGTGAGCTGCACTCAGGCTGTTTAGTGTCATGACTAAAATCCAGAATTAAACAGAAAATATAAAAGGAAAACAGAAGAATGACGACGTTTTGATTGAAGCACCAAACTCAGACCTTAATGCAGAACGCAGTGGTTTAGGAACCACCAGCTCTGCTGGTTTTAATGTGAGAGACTGGAGACTTAACAAACCTGCACCCTGCCCAGGGATATAAGAGCTCTCTGTCACTTCAGCTCAGTCAGAGAAGACCAGGGTCGTTCTGGCAGCGCGGCATCACTGCTGTCATTTCTGCTCCAGTTCTGACCAGCATTATGACGCTGACCGACGCCTTTCTTCATATTCAGGAGGCCTGTTGCAGTTTTGTCTCATTTTTCTTCACCCACATTAAAAAGTCTGTTAAAACAGATTTTTTTTCTGCCAAGGAAACAGAAACACCTTGTTCTCAGTGAAGCAACATGGAGACAGGCTGTCGTTTCTGAGTTTGTCTCGCTTCTTAACCGATGTTGGATGCATTCAGGGATTGTTGCTGTTTCCATGTTTCAGCTTGTGACTGCAACAGGAAGAGCTCAGACTGTTACTTCGACGCCGAGCTGTACCGGGCCACGGGTCACGGGGGTCACTGCAGGAACTGCGCCGACAACACCGACGGGCCCAACTGCGAGCGTTGCCTCGACAACTACCACAGAGACCAGAGCGGCAACCGCTGCCTGCCCTGCAACTGCAACTCCATCGGTGAGTCCCGGCAGCTGGCTGCAACAGAAGCAGCAAATTCATCCTTTCATCCTGGGAGTGAAACATGAATTATGGATGCATGAATCTGCTACGCCCAGGCTCATATCCGACAGGTCAACCGGTTCATTTCTGCGTTGGTGCAAAGCCTGAGAAACAGATGCTGTTGTTTCAACTCTGCACTAAAAACTCACACAAAACGGCTCAGACAGCAAATAAGTTAATAAATATAAAACCAAACGGTAAAACATGAAGATCATAAACTTGATTTAAAAACCTTGAACTGAAGACAGAGACGGGTTTCCTGTGCCTTCTGCCCCCTGCTGGTCATTTTACTTCTGTTTCTGGATGTTTTCCATGTGTCTGGATGTTCTCAGTTTTTATACAGGTCTGGGTTCTGCTGAAATGTTTATGGTTCATTATAATGTGACGTTCTGTTGCTTTCTGGCACATTTTACATTTTGACTTGTTGCTCTGATACTTCTATGGGTTTTTATGGGAACAGTTTTGTGGATTTCTTTGGTGCATCAGTTTTAGCTCTGGAGCCTGTTTTGCATTTCTTCTGGTGTTGAGAAAGTCTCTGCATACATCCTGTGTTCTGTGGTCAGTTTATTGGATCCTTTTCAGAGAAAGTTCCTGTAAACCTTCTGGCTGTGTGTCGTCAGGTGGAATGAGGTTTTCCTGCTCTGTTCCAGCCTCTCTGCTTATTTCATTGACACTAACTATCTCTGGGAGGTTAAAGGTTACCGAGTTGACGGCCGACGCTTGTTTGTTTGCAGGTTCTGAGTCTCCTCAGTGCAACAACAGAGGCGTGTGTTCCTGCAAACCCGGAGTAACCGGGGAGAAGTGCGACCGCTGCCAGCCGGGGTTCCACAGCCTGACCGAGGCCGGCTGCAGGTCAGGCACACATCAGCTGGACACAAACTGCGTTACAGCGGGATGGGAACGTTACAGAGCCGGATGGGAACAGAACGGGATGAGAACGTTACAGAGCGGGATGGGAACGTTACAGAGCGGGATGGGAACGTTACAGAGCGGGATGGGAACGTTACAGAACGGGATGGGAACGTTACAGAGCGGGGTGGGAACGTTACAGAGCGGGATGGGAACGTTACAGAGCGGGGTGGGAACGTTACAGAGCGGGGTGGGAACGTTACAGAGCGGGGTGGGAACGTTACAGAGCGGGATGGGAACGTTACAGAGCGGGATGGGAACGTTACAGAGCGGGATGGGAACGTTACAGAGCGGGGTGGGAACGTTACAG